>JAKSZT010053768.1:5162186-5220617 GCA_026826555.1 Tolypeutes matacus
TTTTTTTTTTTTTTTTTTTTTTTGGAGAAATAAGGGACCCAAAAGAAGACCTCTTCTAGACCACCCCCTCCACTGAGGGGACCCTAAATAGGCTCATGGAAACTTATCAAACACTTCCCAGTGCCTGACCTCCCCTAAGGGACCTGAAACTCTGATACTCTTCAACGCAGAACTATAAAATTGGCTGACTCCACCATCTCCCAAGCCAAGCCTCTGTATCCCAGGGCGATTAGGTAAATCAGGATTCCTCAGCAGATTCGCCTTTCCTCTCAGCCTGGCACCACTTCAAGTCGGCTGGTTTGCTCCCCAAAGCTGCAAGGGGGTCCAGGCAGCCAAACCCACAGAAAGGAAACCCTTCTCCACACTCTGCCAGAACCCTCCCACTGTCGGAGAATGCTCCCTTTCACCGGGTTGCTGATGGGAGTCAGGGCTCGCCATAGCCCTTTACCCTGAGGATGGGGCTTAGCCGTCCACGTCCACAATTTCCAGCTGGGGAAAAACTCACGATTTTATCTTGAGCAATCCATCTCCCTGTCCAGCTCCATAGACAGATCCATGTCCCTAAGGTTCTCGCTCCGTGGGCTCCCAGAGCAGACCACTCAGGCAGGATCCTGTCCCCAATCAGCCGTCCTCTTCTCCCCAAGCACACTGAAGAGTTCCAAGGAAGGGAAGAGCAGAACCCATAGCCCTGGGGCTTGAGGAAGGTGGGAGCACAGGGAGTGGATGGAGAGATGGAGAAGACCCAAGCGGCAGGAGGGGTCAGGTGGCTTATGGCCCCATGCATCGTTTTTGTCATGGATCTCTTGCATCCACATATGTCTGCTTTCCACCTTTAAAGGGTCTCTGTAGGGCGACATAAGAGATCCATGGAAGAAAATATGAATTTGGCCTAATATGTATTTTCTATTATATTCTATAATGTCAATACTTCCTTTTACTTACAGGAGAAGATATAAAAAGCAGGTGTTTTAGACAATACATTTCTAATTATTCCAGGGTTTTGGGAACATTATTTATATTCCATAATAAACGAACATTAGCTAATTGTCTAAGCCAAGCACTTCTTTCCAGAATCACTATTTTATTCCTTGTGTATGATGTACATACTGATATTTGATGATGAATTAAAATATAAAGTAGTTTAATTAGGTATTCATGCCATCATCACTGTTGTCTAAATGTAAAGATTTAAAAATACACATTAGATAAATGTGTGGTTTTAATCAACCACCAAATATTTGTTGGAGACTAGGCTGGCTAGCACTAATAGGAAATACTAAAAAATAAAATAAGAAAGTAAAGTAAAATAAAATAAGATTTGGTCTTTCCTCTTGGGAATCTTTGAGCCTCTTGAGGAGGAAAATACATCACACAAACATACATACACATACATGCAAAAGGAAGACAGTATATAATTTAATGGAATAGGAGTTCAGGATAGTGAATGACTACACAGAAAGAAGTATTCTTTAAACACATAGAAAATGACATACACACATACATAATGTGCATATTTTAATTTCTATTTTCTTGCCTTTTGCCTCTGGAATTTAATCCCACCATTCTGAATCTAAGAATAACAGACATGATGAGTAAAAGGTACCAGAGGATACAGGAAGTGACTAGAAGATACTCCCCTGAACTACTCAAAGAGAAAATATAAGCAAAGAATATCCACTGCTTAAAAACTTTTAATGGATGTCTCAATACTTAGTGAACTACATATACAATTATGTGTACTCCTGTATTACAATATATAAATGTAAATATGTATATATGTACATATAGATCTAATATATATCCACAGCACATACACATACACAGGCAAACTGAGCAATATATGGTGTAAATACTCAGGTGCTCAATTTAAAATACTATTATTCCTTTTGATGTTTATGTCTATTACATATGCAGATACTCTATGTAACTTAGAAATTGTATATATACATATAAAGTTATATAGAATCTATTGTATTAAATTATATACATTTTTATATAAATTACATATATGTTTATAATGCTACGTAGAGCAACACATGGAAGATTAATCTAGCACAAGGATATTCTATTCTTTACCCAAATGACATATTTAGCATTCTCTGATACAACACACACACAAACAAAAAACAAATTCTTAATAATTTTTTTCCTGTTTATTAAACCTTAGACATTTGCCCTACTCTCAGACTCACAAGGCTTCAACAAAGGCACTAAGTGCTTTCCGGAACATAGATTTAAATGAGGCCCCTGCCCAGTGGGCTTACAACCTAATTAGACAGAGACAGTTGACCAACATATGCCCACAGACTACAGTTGGCCACTTATTTACTCTCTAATTAACATAAAGCAGCAGGACAACATCTCCGCCTGGGCTCAGTGAGCAAGAGAGCGTCTGTGCATGCTGTAGGACTCTGCATGATGTGAGACCCTTTCTTTCTGCTGGAGTTTTCAGCATGCATTCTCTTGCTTCTTGCTTGTCTCCATAATTAATATTCTTGTGCATATCTGGCTGTGACTATATATGGTCAGGTAAACAGACTCTCATGGCACAGCGGAACCGTTTAGTTCAGCTGTCTTATGAGCAGTTCAGCTCGCTGATGGTTGATTTGACTGTGGTATGACTCTATCGAGTAGATGGGCTAGAGTAAGACAAAGTGCTTTCACCACACTTTGATTTAGCCATTTCAGCTACCCAAGAAAGGTTTTCACTTGATAAAGTTATATTGTCAATATCTGGTGGCTTCTTTTTGCTGTTCCCACTGCACTTTGTGAACCTTGCTCTATGCTCTTTAATTTTAAAAAATTTTCCCTCACTAGGTATTTTCCATATGATCCTAAAAAGTACTTGAGGTGACACAAAATACATATTGTGTCACAAGATTAAAAAAACATATAATTGTGGCAGAATATCATGACGAAAGAAATATAAGAATCAGGGCAATCAAGTAGGTCTGAGAAAAAGTTGGTACCGAAAACATGTATTTGCTAGACATAGTCCTTCCTGAAGGGGATAATTTTATTATTCATTAATTGTTCATCTGGAGAAAAGAATGCCAGCAAGAAAACCATATATATATTTTTTAACTCTGGAGATATATTAGATGGTAGGAAAAAAGATAAAACTAATCTGTTTTTAAGTTACATACATTAAGTATGGCCAGTTACTCCTCTCAAATGCCTTCTTTAAAATTCTATTTAATGCTCTTTACATACAAGTAATCCTGATTTATACCTTTTCAGAATAAAAACCTTCACAGCTTTACAACTCTAAGTTTTTCACCAGGTGGTTTTCAGTCTGCTGTTGGAAAAGCGGATATTCCTTTCTTTTGGTATTATTTCTTTCTTGCTTCTATATTATTTTTAAAGAAAAAAAAATAGTGTAGACATGGAACAATGTGATTTCCTGGTATTTTTCTATATTTTAAAAATTCTAATACTTTTTAACTTGCACACAATTGCCACTGGATAGTTACTCAATATCTCCATGTTGTTTTAAAGTATTTTTCATATGTACTTGAAAATAATGCAGTAGTTATTTGAACTAGCTGGAATTTAATATTTATGTAGATATGTCTTATTTTTTTCCTATAAATTGTGAATCTGTGAACTCACTGTTATGCACGCAAGTGAAAAATATAGGCAGTCCTACTAAAAATGAGTACATTTTAAAGAAACTTTCAGACACAGTGACAGAAAATGGGCCAGACCTCATAAGTCCTGTAAAGTGTGGGAAAGAAGACTGAGACAAAATATTTTTTAAAAATCTATATAATTTTCCATATAACTAAAATAATTGCTTCTAAACAGTCTCATAAACACCAACATTACTGGTTCTGCACAATAAATTGAACTCATACAATCAGACCAGCCACATTGTAGAACTGAGGTGTTTTCTTCCATAATGCCCCTGATCTCAAACATCTTGTACTTTACAAGCAAATGGACCCTTTTAGTCCTTGAAAATCAGATTGTTGCTTCAATTCTCTTCCTCCTTGTACATGTAAACATGTTCATAATAGTTAAAATAAAGCCCAAATGGAAACAAACAACTAAAAGAAGTTTTACCTATTCCTGTCTTAAAGCTCTATAGATGGATATTCAAAACCATGGAATTTTTTTTTTTTCTGTTTGTTTTTTGTCCTTATTTTCTTCCCCTCTCATAAAAAGGTAAAATCTTTCATTTTCATCATGTAAATTTCATGCAGCAAAACAGGAAATTCCATCCCAGTTGATCTAACCTTAGGGCCTCCTCCAAGCATGCTAGAAAATCAGTACTCTGTCACTTTGAGAATAAAATTAATTCTGGATTCTTGTATTAACTGCCTCTGGTATTTGGGCACTTATTTGCCGACTAAGTTATTTTAACTTTGATATTATATAAATGTCCTTTATTACACAGTTTCTAATTCAGTACTTTTAAAATCAAGACTAAATTGAATTATTTCCAGGTATAGCATCTCCCCCATGCCCATAATGAAGGACTTATATAGCACTAAATTTTGAAGAAAAAGCAATAAATCAAAGCAGGGAAACACAATTTAAGAAGGAGTGGTAGCATAATGATTCTTGAAATTCAATTTCTGAAATATATTGTTGATCCAAATACATGGCTTTAGAAAGTACAGTTGTTTGTGTATAATTACAACTATAAGGAAGCCAATTTAGTAAAAATGTAAATAGCTGTGCCAGGACCTGAAGATTTAGTTGTTCTGATGGCACTTAATAAGTACAACCACCATTTCTGGGTTCCTGCCAGTTGACCATCTGTCAGGGTAGTCCATGGAGAATCAGAACAACTGAGCCTTTTGGCACATCAAATTACATTGAATGACTACCAGCCCAGTGTTAGAACAGAATAGAGTGTTACGAAAAGATTGGGTTAATTGATTTAATGTTGTTTTACTGCTAATCCCTCAGAATTTGGTGAATGTGGAGATGTTCATTGGAACATTTCAGTGAGTCGAACCAAGACAATTTAAATGAATTAAATGAGGGTCTTTTACAGGTGCTTTGCTAAGCATTTTTTAAGGGAATAATGATAATATAATCCTTTCCCTATGTAGCAGATAAAATAATACTAGATTTATATTACAAAAATCTCTAAAAAATACAATAGTAATTTTAAAAAACTGATAATTTTGTTATTGGAATGCCGGGAGGAAAAAACTAGTTCCCTGTAGAGATCAGGAAAGTAGATAATGAAAGATGTGTCATTTGTTCTGAGTCTCAAATATGAATATGCTTTTAAAAAATGAAATTAGGATTAAATGTTGTACCAGGCAGAAGGACAGGTTGCCTATAAATGGTGAGGTGAAATAGGGAATTGGAGAGTTTGATAGGGCCAAATCCAATTGAGACTTTAGTGTCATTTTTAGAAGTCTAGATCTATGCTATAGTGAAACAATGAGGAGTTCTGAGCAATGGGGCCATACTATTATGGTAGGATATACCACACAGGAGAGAGACTGTAATCAGAAAAATCTAGAAGAGACTCTTAAAATACATTACAACAATACAACTAGGAATAGATAGTACGCTTATTATGGCAAATGAAAAAGCAAAGTAAAGGAGGGGTAAATCAAGTGTCAAGGCTAATATTTCATTTGGGTATAGTTAAAGAGAAGAGGAGGAAGAATCAAGATGATTCTAAGGCTTTGAGGACAAGTGAGTTCAGAAATGTGATACAATTAGATGAGAATAGAAGTCTTATACCAAAGGTTTGAGAAATGCATATGTGATAATTGAGGCCATGGAATTGACTGGCAGGGTCAGCAGAATCTAGAAAAGTACAGTACTAAAAGGACAGAGGAAAGACAGAAGAGCAAGGGAAAATGGAAAATGAAAGGGAAAGATAGAATTAATTGAGCATTAAATTAAACATAATTAAATTTAAAAAGTATACATAAGCAAGTGGTCATCAAGGTTAATTGCCCAAGAGATATTAAGAAGAAATGAGTCTTAAATAATGCCATCGAATTAAGAGCACAAGAGGTCACAGGGGAAATTCAGGGGAATAATTGTGGTTGATATGGTGAGTGTGAATGTCACACTGTATTCATTTGACTTCTATATGTGGCAATTTTCTAGTGAAAGATAGAGTTGGGCATAAGAGATAAAAATTAGGTAGGTAGGTAGGTAAGTAGATAGATTTATGGATGGATAGATGATATAGATAGATAGATAGATAGATAGATAGATAGATAGATAGATAGATAGATGATAGATAGACAGACAGACATACTCAGAAAGAGATGTAATCATTACTTGAGGAGAGTGATTGAAAGAAGCCTTTTGGTGGAGAAGGGTAGTAAGTGAAGGCAAGAAGAATACCTTCTGTTAGTTAGGGTCCTGGCAGAAAACAAAATCCAACTCTATCTAACAGAGTGACGCATCATATATATGTTTCAACCAGTAAGGTGGAATAAGGTAGCAAAAAAGGTGGCTCCCTCACTTTGAAAGAGATTTCCTAAAAGACCACACATCACTTCCACCCATATCTTCTTGATTATGATTTAATCACAGAAGCCTGCCTAGTTGTGAGAGAGGATGGGAAATAAGATTTTCTAGCTGAGTAGAAATATTCTAGCAAGAAATTAGTGTTTTTATCATTTGAGGGCACAAGGAAACACAGATTTGTAGTCATCTGCAATCTCTGCCTTCCTTTGTCAAAAGGCAAATGCTCCTGGAAGGAGAGTGTTTGTGTTTCTCCTGTAAAATGAAGCTCATATGTGGCTACTGGAGAAAATAGAATCTCAAGTCCTTACTTGGAAAACTGGTGCAGGGTAAGAGACACTTCAGCAGGTAAGGAGCAGCACGAGGTAGAGGAATGGAACATTTGAAAGAAAAAGTAGGATTGAAGAGTAAGGAAAGGGATATAGAAGAAAATTTTCCTAGAGCCAGCTCTACAGTGGAACATAAAGTCATTCTGCAAGTCATACAGGAGAGAATATCTTTTAAGTTAAATACCTTGAAATGAGGTCCCTTTGCTTTTATTAAAGAAATTCTGTTTGGAGAACATAAAAAAACAGTGCATTGATTTATAGCAAAATACAATCCCTGGTGAACATTGTGGTAGCACATTTCCAATTTATTATCAGCAATAGCCACAACAATCTCATTCATTCATTCAGCCTATATTAGTGGCGTTAGCTTGTGTACTGGGCTGAAAATTTCATAAACAGTCCACTGACCAGAAGGATAGTTCCCTGGAGCCATATGTAGCTCTTTTATACAACAAACAATGGAAGACAGTCTACCATGGGTCTCCTATCATGATGCTTCCCTTAACATGATGCTAAATTGGTGCTGCCATCTCATGGAACATGGAAAATTTAATTTGTAGGCTCTTTCAGTTCTTACTATGACAATTTTGGTACCAGCCAAGAAGGAGGTATGAAAATTATAGCAGTATGTTTGAAGATTGTGCATTGGTTCAAGTTTCCTTGTTTTGCTAAAAAGAGCAAAAATGTATAACTTAGAATATGTATTTACAAATATAAATGCATAGGAAATACCCATATATAATCTCTGCTAATCTAAACAACTTTATAAAAAGTGGCAACAAAGCAAAATTCTTGAATCTACATTGCCATAATTCTGCATGTTTTTTAGCATCAAGCTCTGCAAAAGATAGTAATTGTTTCAAGACGATGTGGGGATGAAAAATCATGTTTCTTGAACAAATACAATTATCCTTAATAATTCTATCAGACTACTTGACAAATAACTGTTATAATTCCATAAGTTTAATTTTCTATAACTGAATCATCTTTTATTTAATTATTACCATTTCTAGCTGCCTTGAACATGTATGGCCTGCTTACTTTTACTCTTAATTATCTTTAAAATTCTTCTATAATTGTATGTCTTGGAGTTTCAAAAGTTATCCCACAATAACATTTTTCTTGCTTTAGGTATACAGAACAGACATAATATTTTTTGTAAAATCTTTATCCTTACAGAAGCCAAATGATTTCTGAGAACACAGTGGGTAGGTGAATAATTTAATAAATTAGGAAAAAATTCTTATAAAATATGTGGAAAACAAGTGGGACAAGTATAAACCAGAACTAGAAAAATATAGGAGATATGTGGCTGAAGAATGGCAGGATTTTTTTTTTAAACTGTCATATATTCTGCATTTCAGACCAAATAAAGTTTGATAAGGTGAAACTATACAAATAAATGAGATCAGGAAATTATTAGTAAAAATAATGGCAGGTAAAAAAATCTAGAATATAATCTTGCATTGTCATAGTGTATGCTATACAGCTCCCAAATAATAACAGAATGCTTTAGAGTTGAAGCACAATCATGTTCACCTACAGATCCATTAGCTTTGCTTAAGTATATGTGGCACTCATAGCATTGTTTGCAAAACAAAATGTATTGATTATAATTTATGACTTTTATTAAATACACATTGATTCACTTAATTCTTACAACAATCAAATTGAAAGCAATATTATTAACTTCATTTTACATATGGGAAACCCGAACTTTAAGGAATGTAAGTAAAATGGTAAAAATCACATAACTAGAAATGAAAGACCAGGTCTGGTACACAGGACTAGTTGGAAGCTTAAATCCAAATTCTTAACCATTGTGCATACTGCTTTCCTAATTACAAAAAGGTTTTTTTTTCTCCTCCCTGGGGAAATTGCTATGCTAAAAATCCTAGATATAAATAAGAGAATAAAATATAGTGTATTACGGTGTTTAACTTCAAAAATAATGGACTTATTTTCCGATGATCTTGTATAGGGTTAAAATATGTCTCCAGAATCTGCCTTGCTTGAAAATTGGCCCTATCAATTTGAGAAATTCTATGATATCATTGAACCTCAGTTTATACCTCTTTAAAATGGCAATAAATGTAAAACCTACTTTATAGGTTTGATGTGAGTATTACATGTATTCAAATATAAAAGTTCTACAAAGTTTTTATAAATTCTAGTTAAAATTATTTTTATTATTATAGAAATTTATTTAAAAAGTAGCACATTTTCTTCCATTTTTGACTCACTTGTTTGCAGATAATGAAAAACAATGTTTTTAAAAAAAGAACATTTAAACTTCCTTTAATATTGCCCAAAGTCTGTGAGCTTTCTAAGTACAGAATCTGAACTTCCTTCTTCGTTGGGTTCCTAGAATCTGGCATATATAGAACTCTACAGGAACATTTATTAAGCAAATTAATTGAATACCTAAGTCATGTTTACTTGAATCTTTGCATCCAAATATTGGAAGGTTTTTCATTTTGCAATGATTTAATAATAGTTATAATGATTTAAAATTCACAAATGACTTTTATATATTACCACATGTGTGCTCACTACAACTCTATACAATATCAAATGCATCAAATGTATTAAATTTTTAAATAATTTATTCAAATACTATTTACTGAAATTCTCCTATGTACAAGACACTTCACTAGGTGATGTTTGAGAGTGCATATAAACATCTAAAATATTCAATTCCTTTACTCAAGGAAATTTTAATATGAGTCTAATTATATAAATGAATTTTTAAAAAAATTGTCATATCTTGTGGGGGGAGGGCAATATCAGTAACTGAGTTTCTTGTCTGTAAGTAAAGATGTTAAGAACAATCTCTACCTTCTTTTAGTGATATGTCTAAATTTGCATACCTTTGTATATGTGCTAAACATCCAGGTAAACATGGCAGCTGCATCACAAGATTTTTCTCTAGTCTCTTCCAAAACATTACTAAAATAGGAATAAAACAATACAACTATGAAAGTCTGCTAAGAAAAAGACTGACAGAAATCAAAATAGCAGGTTTGAAGGAAAGAAGCAGTGATCATTGACACATCCAAGAGACAGAAATTAGAGTGTATGTGCTAATAAAGAAGCTTATCGGGGGTCGGATGTAGCTCAACTGGTTGGGCCTCCGTCTGCCATATGGAGGGACCCGGTTCCATCCCCGGTACCCCCCGGTAAAAAAAAAAAAAAAAAAAAGCTTATCAATAAGAAGTAACCAATTTGCTTCAAGATCTATGGAAGGGCTCAGATTTAAGGGACTCAGGTGGGAGGGATGAGAGGAAATCATTAAATATTTATGTAATAAATATCAGTGCCTTTTACCAAAGAGTTCCAGCTCTTTTATTCCTGGGCATATTGTGGGATGGTACTTCCTGGACCTCTTATGGATAGACAGGGCCATGAAGTTCATCCTGTCCAATTAGCTGTGGGATGAAGTAAAGTAACCTATGTCACTTCTGGTCTGAGGACACATTAGCCAATGTGAGACCCTCCAGAGATTTTTCTTCTTTCTAGAAAGGTGACCAGCAAATTTTAATATGATTTTGAATCCCAGAATGATGAGCTCAATCTATAAAGGGCATGTAGTATGATTAAGAAATAAATCTCTATTGGCTTAAGGTAGAAGGTTTGGGGCTGTTTGTTACTGCAGCAAAAACCTATTCTAACTTACAGATGCAGTCTAGGTGGGGAGCTAGTTTAACTCCCTCACTTTGTACAACTAGAAAACTCCCCCATTCTAGGTTTATTTTCTAGTGAAACTGAACTGACCAGGTTTCAGATCATCATGCAAAGTAGTTAGTGATAAGTTAAAGGCCTGAAATAAAGGGTTTATGTGAAATACAGTACACTAAATGGTGGGACCAGAAGCCCTCTGCCCCTACCCAGAAAGAAGAAAGTAGACGTGCATATGCATATTTGTCAGTGAAGGACTTGGGAAATTCTCTATAGTTATTGACTAGCCTTAGAGAAAGACCAACAGATACTGCTATTTTGAGTTTTCTTAATGAAAATAATCTTATTTTAAAATAGCAAAAACATAAAATATCAAAATTCATGGCAAATATAAGGCTAGATATTGTTTGTGAATTTCTGTTCTAGTTATGGCTATGTATGTTTGTGTATCTATTTAGTGTGTGTGCTAGGAGGTGATAAAAAATGTATTTATTACTGGAGTTGCTAGATGTGGCAAATAAAATTTCAGGATTGCCCAGGTAAATTTGAATTTTAGTTTATCTTTTTGGGCATTAAAAAGATGATATCCCAAACTTTTGTAAAAAATGAATAGAAATGTTATAGTATGTAATAGAGCAAATCTCTCCAAAAGTAGAACAAAACAAAATAAAATAGACAAGGGCAAACAGCCAAAATAGATAAGGAAATTAGAATATCAATTTGGGAATGGAGGTCTGACATATTTTCTATGAAAACTGAAGACAGGAAGTTATCAAAGAAATAATACAAGAACATTTCCTGAACTAAAACCGTAAGTCTTCATTCAGAAAGTGCTCCATACTATGCACGATAAAGCATCCATGCTAAATTGCTTTGCTGTGAAATTTTAGAACATCAGGAATAAAATAAAAGACCCCCAAATAAAAGAAACACTGATCTCAAACAAAATCTCCAAAGTAGAAGAGTAATGCCTATATACTTTGAAATACAAATGTTTTAAATCTAAATTTCTACCCTCAGATAAACTCATTATCAATTGTAAAGCAGAACAAAATAATATATATATATATATAAAGGACTTCAAAATGTTCTCCACTAAGGCAAGGAAACAGACTGAAAATTAAAAATATGGGAAATAGGTATCTAACCCATGAGAGTGGTAAAGGGAAGCCTCAACTTGAAGGCTTTCCTGTAGACATAGAATCCAGATTGGAACAGGAGGAAGAAGTTTCCAGGAAAACATACGTAGGAGGGGAAATGGAACTGATTTATGCAAAAGAATAATGTTCTCATTGGAAAATCTGGCGTGGACAAGGAAGTTGTTTCTGATCAGAACATTTACATATGCAGCTGAAATATGAGCAATCAGTAACTCCTGGAAATAAACATTGTTCACAAATGACATAAAATAAAATACTACTTGATTCAATGGTGAATAACATTTACACAGTCATAACAATATAAATCAGGCTATTAATTAATTAAATATTGTAATATTACTATCTTAGGTAATGCTGTAGAGAGAAAACGAGAAGAGGTTTAGTGGTGCAAAAGCACTAAATCCTTCTCTACCGTAAGAGGAAGTCAAATGATATTATCCAAAAGAGGTAAATCGATAAACAGCAGTACAAAAATACTATTCTAAAAAAGGATGAAAAGTGTTGAAAATGTTGGTCTCTCAATATCGGGAATAGGGGTAGGGAGGGAAGTTACCAAGATCAGCAATAACTTCTACTCTTATATTTAGATTACACATCATGTAATGACTGGCAAGCTGGTCAAGGAGTTGGTCTTTTATCGTGGCTTGATTCCAAAATACATTCTAGCAGGTACATTAAAAAATCTGCAATCCTGTATACACTCTGGACTTGATTCATATACCTCTATTTATATCTATCTATTTACCTATAATATTTGAGACATTTCTTTTCTGCATAATTTTGGTAGTATAATTGCATAATTCAGTACCGTATGGACACTATGGTATCACAAAACTGCTTCTTTCAATGATTAATTGTATCATTTGCTATTGCATGTCTTCTCCATCATAAAATACATTTCCTTTCACAACATACTTTTGATAATCTACAGGTGTCAATCACCTTCTTCTGGGTCATCACAAATAACAAATAAGATGTTTTATTTGTGAAAAAGTCGGAATGTCATTTTATTTTATATAATGGTAAGATTAGGTTAAGACTAATTGAGATTATTTTTTTCTGCTCTGAATTTAGTAGTATATTGCTTTTAAATGTCCTGATTACTTTTGGAAAACACTATCTCAAATGAATAGTGTTAATGACCTTTAATAACCTGTATTTACAATGTCATGGCATGGCCTGTAGTTGTTAGTCTTCTAACTAGTTCAAACCGTCTAAGTCAATCATTTCTATCACACTTTATTTTTATTAAATGATATTTCTTTTGCAACTCTAGATGCATAGGGATGTTGTTGCTATAAAGTGTGTGTTAAAGTCTCCAATATTATCTATGTCCATTCAATCAGATAATTATATTATAACTGTTCACACACACATATTTACTACATTGAACTCAATGACTTCTTTGGCTTTTCTTTATTTGTTATAAAGCTTATCCTGCTCACCTCCTGGCAGCCTAGAGATTTCTCCTCCTTCCTTTGCATTGAATCTTCAGCATTTAACTTTTCCTGACAAGGATGCCAAAGTGTGACAGAAATTGTTCTTTTATGTGTGCCATGTAAAATCTTATTCACACCGAAATTTATTTCCCCTTCACAAGTCATGTTTTGTGTGTATATTAAAAGCTGATGAAACTCACAACAGTATACAAACCACCACAATGTCCTGTAAGAATACTTATATATATCCCTGAAATCTGTTTACTTTATCTCTACCAACACCACCCTAGCTAATCTGCAGTAACATTCTACTGTTTCTATGGACACCTACAAAAAGGCTTTTGCATATACTGTTCCCTGTGTTCAGAAACTCTTTCCTTTCCACCTAACCAAATCCTACTCATTGTTCTCATCATAACTCAAGGATCATTTCCTGATCTCGAAGTGGTGAAATGCCTCTCCTATAGGTTTTTAGTGTTGCTTACCTCTTCTGAAATATATTTATCTTCAAAATATGTTGTTATAATTTTATTAAGGGTCTATAAGTGCCATGAGTGCCGTGACTAGATTTGTATTCACATACAACCTGAAGAGAGCCTCATATATATTCATTAAATCAATGAATTGTAACTTCTTTTAATAATTTCATCATAATGATCAATGTGTGTGTTGGCTCTTAATCTTCTAATGCCAGGGCTATTTGGTAAAGTTAACTGGGACATTGCTTTAGTTTATTGACTATTGTAGGCAAATTATTTTCCTAATACCTAGACAAAATAAACATTGACTACAAACTCAGAGTTAAGTTGTCGATTCCTTTATTTTTGTCATCCCCTTAATACCCCAAATTGTGTGATAGTCATTAAAAATATTCTTTCTATTTAAGTGGTAAGTCTCCTGTAAACGTCACTTAAGTGCTATCAGTTTTATTTTTGAAAAGACCAAGTTGTGGCCCAGACAACCATTCAAACTCCTGGCCTTCCCCAGATCTGAACATGTTGCAGTCTAGGAGCAAGCCCTGTTTTATACAATAGACAAGGAAAAAAGTTGATTAAATTATTGCCACTCATCAAATGGCAACTGAACACTCTAAGATCTTCTGTGAGGATAAAGAAATGAATTGAATAGATATCTTCTCTGCAAGAAACTTACAATTTTGCAGAGGAAATAAAGGCAATTCATAGAAATTATAACATAATGTAGTGACTAATATAGGCGCCCTAGTATATGAAAATAAAAAGTTACATCTTTTACTTTGTATTTTCAGAAATTTTATTTCAGTGGCAGTTATCTTCCTGGTATTAAAAATTTAGGGACACTTCAAGACTAGAAGTAAGATACTAATATATGCCTCCCCTGAAGCTTGTCCTGCCCTCTACATTCTAGAGCATTGTCACTCTTCTCTTTGTCTTTAACTTCCTTGCATCTTCAAATTAAAATTGATTGCTTTCACAGAATGATCTGCCCACCTGTTAACGTTAATAAGGGAATGATATATTCTTTTAATTGTGTTTGCCTATCTGAATTTTATAGAACACTTTCTCTCTTCCCTTTCATAATCCCTTTTTTATGTTTCCAGGGTAAATGCTGGAAGGACTCCAATTTTGAAGTGTCAAATTATCAAGTGAAATCATGAGAACAATTTATAAAACAGATAGCTGGAAATTAAAATACAAAAACTGCTTAAAATAAAATATGTGGGGGAATTCTCTTGTTGCCACCATGAGACTCTGCAGAACAGATGGAACTGACTCTCCTGGTTGTACTTGGGTACCTGCTGTTTAATTATACCTTAATTAATTGAAGGAAAGACTCCTATGTGGTTTCAGGAGTAGTGAGCAGGAGGGCAGTAAGAAAGAGACACTTGAGTTCAAAAGACCTCCAAATTAGACTAATAAGCCCAGGAAAGGAGTTACTACTAACCCATGATGGTCATTTTCCTAAAAGCAACTGTGACCAAAACTAATTGACTCCCTCAGGCCCAAAAAGCACATACTATGTCCTCTTTGTAATAAGTGCACCAAATATTTTATTGGTGTTCTAAAGCATAATAATAAATATTTAGGAAACATCTGAGGAATTTTAAGACCATTGCAGCATGCGTAAATTAAATCTCAATGTGTGTTTCTTTAGTGGTTATCTAAGAAAAAATAATTTTTTACACTTGTCAGCTTTGCCAAACTTGTTCAGCAAATACTACTTCTGGGTTCAGGTTTTGCCCAGTTATTCCTCAGCTGAGAAAACTGCCTCTAAAAAGAGTAGGTTAGTACAAGAACATAGCCAAATGAAGAGAATGATAGTGTTGAGGCATTGAACTATTTAGGTGTTCAGTAACAATTTATGGCTTTGCCATCCACATAATGTCTGTATGTGTGTTTACATGTGTGTGCACACTTGTTCTTCTGCCTCTCGGGTTTTTGCTTCTTTAATATATCTGTCATTTTCTAAATGTATGAAGGAAGATGGAAAAGCAACTTTCATATAAAAGTAGACTAGCTGGTAAATAAAGAGCATGTTTATAGTTTGCGTTAGATAGGGCTGTGCAGATGTTTATGTATCTGTTTCAAGTGCTGTCAGTGGGTATAGCAATCCATGAACACAAGAGATATTTGCTAATATGGATCTTGGGACCATCAACCTGCCCTTTACATGTGGTCTTGAGATACTCCAAAATATATATATTTATTTGTTTTGTTGTTTTCTTATTATTAAGGAGATTTCACAGAGTATTAGGAAATCCAACCCCACACAACTTCCAGTGTAATTGCAGGACCTAAATAAAATAATTTAAAAATCCAGTTTAAAAAGCAACAGCATACTCCAGATCTGGTCTTCAGCAAGCATGAATACAATAGGTTTTATTTTCTTTATTCCTTATAGGTTTTTGTTTGGGGGTTGTAAAGATATACATTGTTGAGACTGAAGTATAACTGTTAATGTAAGAAAATTATTTGAGGTCATTCATTAACATTAATGTGAATTATTATTACTATTAGTCATTTAGGTGAATGGAGCCTGAAGAGTTCTCTTCTGCTCCATATATAAACCTGAAAAGAACTTAGGCTTTCACATTTATGTACGCTTGAGAAATCAAAACAATCTCTGATTGCAAGCAATATTAATCAAATCACTTTTCCTGCATATGCATATATTGCATTTAGAGTATTACCTAGGATCCCAGAAGAGTAGTTCACAAATCAATAAATTACATTCATGTTTGGACACATTCTTGGCTGACCACTACGTAATGATGATGCATAGCTATAGAAAGAGGAAACTGGCAGACCAGTTATTTGACCATTAAACATTTGATTAATTCTTAATCCCTTAAAAGGTTGATATTATTTTATACTTAGCCCTTCAAAAGTGAAATTTAGATATAGCATACATTGGAAAGAGTCACAAATGAAGAACCATAGAAAATAGAATATAATTAAATAGTAGTTTGTTTGTTAAAGGTGATATGGATATGCCATGTTCTAGTTTCCTTGTAGCTGAAGCATGTACCGTGCAATGGGATGGTTTCCACAGTATGAATTTATTTGCTCATGGTTTTGAGGTTAGGAGAAGTCCAAATCAAACCATCATCAAACTAATTTTTTCTTCTCAAAGACTGGCATTCTGGGACTGACTGCCGGTGATCCTTGATCCTGAGTTCCTCTGTTACATGCAAAGGCAAGTGGTGGCCTCTCCTGGCCTCTCCCTTCTCTTCCAGTTTCATTGACTTTCAGCTTCTGGTTGCTCCATCTGTGTATTTTTTCACTCTCTGTGACTTTCCTTTTTTAGGCCTTCAGTAATATGATTAAAACCTGTCATGGGCCACACCTTATCTAAAATAACCTCAGCAAAAGGTCCTATTTATCAGAGTTCACACCCACAGGAATGGATTAAGTTTAAGAACATGTTTTTCTGGATTAAACAGCTCAGAACTACCATAGGCCAGATAATAGATCATCACATTCTTTGTCTCATAGGAACAACTATTTTTATTATGTCAATTATTTTTTATTGTATCTTTTGGTTGCATGTATTTCAAGCAAGAAATATATCATGGCCTAGAAGGAGTTGATTGACAACTGGTAGAATAAATCCACTGATGAGGCAGAAATAATAGATGGGTAGAGAGAAAAATTTAGGAAGCTTTAGTCTGTCTCCCTCTTCCAGCCAAAGTCCATTAAGATGTATTTTTAGGGCACGGGATAATAATTTCAACATAGAAAATATCTATACATCCTAATTATTTTTCCCATCTCTTCATAGCTATGAGAATTTTAATATCCTAGATATATCTAGCTATCTTCCCAGTCTCAAGTCCTGGAAGTTATTATTTAGCCTGATTACCAAATAATTTCTCACCGACAAAAATTGCCCAGTTCATGCCTTTCCAGGGATATGCTGTTATATGAACAACCTCTCACAGCTTCATAATGCAAAGACTCAAGAGTAAAAGTTGTCAGAATCTTGTGTACTTTCTCTATGTCCAGATCACTGATCACCTATTTGGTGGTTCATTTTTCTTTGATATACAGACTAATTTTTAGGGGAACTCAATTCTCTGACATGAAATAGTTATAAGAAAGCTTCTTTTTATCAGATAAGTTATGAGCTTGTAATACATTCATGCATAAATTAGAGAATTTCCATACATCAAGCCACCACCAATACCTTGCATTGTTGTAGAACATTTGTTACAAATTATGAAAGAAGATCATCATTTGATGTTTTCTCTATAAATCACCTTATTATTAACACCATGTATTAGTACTGTACATTGGTTATAGTTCATGAGAGAATATTCTTATATTTGTACTGTTAACCATAGTCCATCATCCACCACATAGTTCACTATGTTATACCATTCCATGCCTTGTACACTCCATCCAAAATTTATACTCAGTGGGTTTCATTTTCAACCTAGAGTTGGGCTGTCATTACCTCAGTCAATTTTAGAACACTTTTTTTACGGCAATAGAAAAAATCCCATAGCCCCTTATACCTCCCCAGTTGTTAACCTTTAGCATTGATATAGTACTTTCTTTACCATTAATGCAAGAATATTACAATATTCTGTTAACTATAGTCCATAAGGTACATTAATTATATTTTTCCCATGTATCACCATAGTCTTCTTGTTTTGTTTTTTTTTTTTTTTTTTTTTAGGATCTTCAAACCCAGGACCTCATATATGGGAAGCAAGCGCTCAACCACTGAGCTACATCTGGTTCCCAATGAGAGCTGGTTTATTCATTTGTTTGTTTTTAGGAGATACCAGTGATTGAACCTGGGGCCTTGTGCATGGGACCAGACACTTAACCACTTGAGCTACATTCGCTTCCCCCACCATATTCTTAATACCTTATAATTGTGACATATATTTGTCCTAGTTAACAGAAGAACTTTCTTGTACTTATATTATATACCACAATCCTCATCCACCACTGAGTTCACTATATTATACAGTCTCTAAATTATTCTCTAGCATTTTTCAATTGACATTTACATTCAACCTCAATCACGTTTATAAATTAGCAGTGTTAGTTACACTCACTATAATGTGTTACCATCAACTTTATCCACTTTCGCACATTTATAACCCACCATATTAACATTTCTACATACATTAAACGTCAGCTCCCCCTTCTTAAATCTCATCCTATCTCTTAGTAGCCTATATTCTAGATTTTTAACTCCATGAGTCTATGCATCGTATTACTAAGACCATACAATATTTGTATTTAGTTCATATTACTAAGACCATGCAATATTTGTCCTTTTGTGTCTGGTTTATTTTACTCAACATAATGAATGTCCTCAAGGTTCATCCATGTTGTCATATGCAATTTCATTTCTTCTTAAAGCTGAATAGTATTCCATCATATGTGTATATCAAATTTTGTTTATCCATTCATCTGTTGATGGACACTGGGGTTGCTTCCATCTTTTGGAAATTGTGAATAATGCCTCTCTGAACATCAGTGTGCAAATGTCAGTTTGTGTCCCTGTTTTCAGTTTTTCTGAATATACTTCTAGTAGTGGAATTTCCACTTCATATGACAATTCTATAGTTAGTTTCCTGAGGAAATGCCAAAGTGTCTTACATAGAGGCTGTACCATTCTAAATTCCCACCAACAGTAAAGAAATGTTCCTATTTCTCCATATGTTCTCCAGCGTTTGAAAATGTACGTTTTTTTAAAAAAATAATGGTCATTCTGTAAGTGTGAAATGATATCTCATTGTAGTTTTGATGTGCATTTCTCTAATAGTTTTTAATAGTGGTATTAGTCAGTGTTCTCTAGGGAAACAACCAACAAGAGACAGCTGTAAATAGTATGAGATTTTATAAAATTTTTTCACAC
The DNA here is from genome assembly GCA_026826555.1 of Tolypeutes matacus. NCBI lineage: Eukaryota > Metazoa > Chordata > Mammalia > Cingulata > Chlamyphoridae > Tolypeutes > Tolypeutes matacus. Next base: position 5,181,603 of record JAKSZT010053768.1, read on the forward strand.
AACCACAGGGATGCACAAGTCCAAATTCCGTAGGGCAGTCTGGAAGCCAGGGACTCTGATGAAGGTCTTCAATGAGTTCCCCAGGAGATGCTGACTGTCTAAAGTAGAAATGGAAATTCTCTTTCTGGATGCTGATATTACTTCTCCTTTTAAGGCCTACAACTGATTGGATGAGGTGTCACTCATTGCTTATGGCAATCTCCTCAGTTGATTGTAGATGTAATCAGCCATATATGCAATCAACTCACTGCTGATTAAAGTTCATGAAATGCTCATGTATTAAATTAGCTCAGTCGTTGCTTGAGTAAACAACTGGGCACCATTACCTGGCCAAGTTGACACATTAGACTAACCATCACAGTCCACCCATTTTCAATTTGGCAGACATAAACATCACCTTAAAGCATATTTAATCTTTGAAAAACAATAGCAGACTTTTTTTTTGCCTAACAATAATCAACTGTCCTGTGTACAACCAGAAACCACTAAATCCTTCCAGAATAGTGTGCAATTCTTTGGGGAATTCTCAGTCTTAAACTTGACATCCTTAAATATACAGCATGAAGCTAATACAACTTATGTCATATGATAATAGGAAAAGATTGGAAAGAAAACAAAGATATTTGTTTTACGTACATATTCAAACATCCTCATAACAAAACACAGAAGAAATATTCATGAACATTACAGCCCTTATTTCTGTAACTGGTCATATAGTTGAAGTTTGTATTTATCATTATCTTCTTCTACTATCCATTCCATGTTCCCTTTACCCTCAGCAAGCACCTCAGCTGGCTGTAATTTTGCCTGGTAGGGTAACCCAAACCTTCATTCCTGAAGTTTCTGGGCCATTGTTAGTCCTGCTTAGATTGGGTTGTTACAGTTTCTCATGGACATTAATCACAGGGCTTGGTAATATTAAGAGATGCACTAGGGGATCTCCTGTATTCTAGGCAACTTCTTCTTTACCTCCTTGATAGTCAGGATCAATCACCCCAGCCAGTATAGTAATTCCCTTCTTTGCCTGTTCATTCAGAGGCATGAAGAACCAAAGTGGCCAGGTGGCAGTCTTAACTTCCAGTTAAATGTAATCATTGCTGTGTTTCCTGGTAGAAGCACTCCTCTTTTGGAACTAAGACTAGCATAGCTTAAGGTTTCAGGGACCAGAAGCAAAACTTTTCTTAGTGGATTATTAGTGCCACCCCTTGATTCCTGGACCTGTAAATCCTGGCTATGGGAGAAACAGCACCACACAGCACACACAGCCTCCTGGAGAACATTGCCCCATCCCACCAGTTACCTAGGTGGCATTGTAATTGAGTCTTTAAAATGCCATTCCACCATTTTATCAATCTAGCTGCTTCAGGATGATGGGGAACATGGTTAGACCATTGAATTCCATGAGCATGTGCCCATCATTTGCTGTGAAGTGGTTCCTTGATCAGAAGAAATGCTGTGTGGAATGCCATTGCAATGGATAAGACATTCAGCAACTCCACAGATGGTAGTTTTGAAAGAAGCATTGTGTGCAGAGAAGGTAAGCCCATATCTAGAGTATGTTTATTTCAGTTAGAATAAATTCCTGACCTTTCCATGGTGGAAGTGGTCCAATGTAATCAACCAGCCACTAGGCAGAAGGCTGATCACCTCAGGGAATGGTGCCAAATCAGAGAATGAGAGTGGGTCTCTGCTCCTGGCAGATTGGACACTCAGCAATGGCTATAGCCAGGTTGGCATTGGTGAGGGGAACTTCTTGTTACTGAGCCAGTGCTTAAGATCCATCCTACCAATATGGCCAAATTGTTCATGAACCCATTGGGCAATGACAGGAGTGGCTGGACTGCTATCCACTTGATCATTAAAATCTTCCTCTGCTAAAGTCACCTTCCGGTGAGCATTCACATGGGACACAAGTATTTTCATGCTTTTTGCCCACTCTGAAAGTTCTATCCACATACCTTTTCCCAGACCTTTTTGTCAATAATTTTCCGATCATGTTCCTTCCAAGTCCCTGACCATCCAGCCAAACCATTGGAAACACTGACCCTTTCTCCTTTGAAGCAAAATGAACAACCAGGCACACTGCTTGAATTTCTGCCCACTGGGAGGATTTTCCCTCATCACTGTCCTTCAGGGACATCCTAGAAATTGGCAGAAGTGCTGCTGCCATGCAGAACCATCTGTAAACCAGGCCCAAGTTTTCTTTCCTCAGTCAAATGATTGTAAAGAACTCTCCAAAAGGACATAGATGTGGGCTGGGAAAAAGAAGGTAATGTGGCAGGAGTGGTGGCCATGGGTATTTGGGCTTCATCCTCATGTAACTTACTTGGCTCTTCAGGACCCATTCAAGCCTTATCTCGTATATGCAACTTCTACTTTATGATAGAGTGCTGCTGTGCATGCCCAGCTTTGTGGTTTGGCAGGTCAGATCATGATAGGCAACTCAGATAGCATGGGACCTTGGTGGCCCATGGTTAAGTGTTCCAGCTGTACTAAGGTCCAGTAGCAGACCAAAAGCTGTTTCTCAAAAGGAAAGTAGTTATCTGCAGAGGATGGCAGGGCTTTGCTGTGACTGTCCTATAGTGTCCTGCCAAAGGCATCTCTATTTGCCACTGACATTTCCAGCACCATTGTATCTTCTGAATCATATGGCACAAGTGGCAGCGCAGCTTGCTTGACAGCTTGGACCTGTCACAGAGTGTCTTCTTAATGGGGTCCCCAAACAAAACTAGCAACTTTTCCAGTCACTTGGTAAATGGGCCAGAATAGCACACCCAAATGAGGGATATGTTGTCTTGAAAATCCAAAGAGTTTAACTAAGCATTGTGTCTCTGCTTTGGTTGTAGGAAAGGCGAGATGCAACAGCTTATCCGTCACATTATAAGGAATATCTCAACATGCTCCACACCACTGGACACTTAGAAATTTCACCAAGGGGGAAGGCCCCTGTATTTGTGTTGGATTTATCTCCCATCCTCTCTCACACAAATGCATTACCAATAAGTCCAGAGTGGTTGCTACTTACTGCTCACTAGGTCCAATCAAAAGGATATCATCAATATGATTCACCAGTGTGATGTCTTGTGGGAGGCAGAGATGATTAAAATCCTGTGGACTATATTATGACAGAGGGCTGGAGAGTTGATATATCTCTGAGTTAGGACAGTGAAAGTATTCTGCTGTCCTTGCCAGCTGAAAGCAAACTGTTTCTGGTGGTTCTTACTAATGGCAAATGAGAAAAAAAGCACTTGTCAGCTCAATAGATGTATAACAGGTACCAGGGGATCGGTTGATATGCTCAAGCAATGATACTACATCTGGAACAGCAGCTGCAGTTGAAGTCACCACTTGGTTAAGTTTGCAATAATCCATGGTCATCCTCCAAGATCCATCTGTTTTCTGCAGAGGCCAAATAAGAGAGTTGAATGGAGATGTGATGGGAATCACTACCCTTGCATACTTCAAATCCTTGATGGTGGCACTGATGTCTGCAATCTCTCCAGGATCCCCTCATCTAAAGTATATCTGGGTAAATCTGGCATCTCAACCTCAAGCAGTGTCAGCTATCTCTTGGTCCATGTTTCAGCCAGCCACCCAAACAAAATATTAGAACCTCTTCTAACCCCTCAAGCTACAACATCGAATCAAGAATCTCAGCCTAGTATGCCCATATCTATAAATTCAGCCTGATCCAACTTTGTATTTCTTCTACCATTATCCCACACCTTTAATATCCATTCCCACACATATTCCCCTATTTCCATCTATATAAATTGGAAAACTCATGCAGTTCTTTTGTAGTATAGCATACTTCCTTGTAGGTCACACTTTTTACTTTATCTTTGGGGGCTTTTTATGACTTTATTCTGGTCAAAAGTCTGGAAGAAAAGTGTGATGGAGGTGAGTAAGAAGTATTAGAAGTGTCTTGCAAGGCAATTACCTCAGGGAATTTCATTGCAGTTTCATCCTGTGAGACAGACTAATCTCTTCAAGTGGGGATTGGATGGCAGACTCCTTGGGGCAGACTGGAAGTCAGGTGGCTGACTCCTTGAGGCAGACTGGAGGTTGGGTGGTTGTCTCCTCAAGACAGACCATTACAGGCTTATATGGCAAAGTCTCAGCAGAATTAAGGTTTCAGTGTCTCCACTGCCATCATCATCAATCCATATGTTTCTATCACAATCCTCAGGATCTATTCTTCCTAATCAATGCCCTCACTATAACAGCAGATACTCTGAAAGGTTGAGACTTTAGTTTCTTCTGAAACTCTGCTACTTACACAATGAGATTCTGGGTCAGATTTTCAGAGATCTCAAGTCTGTGGCTGGAGGAAACAGATTTTCTTTCAGCACACACACAGAAACTTTCACATCATTCAATGTGGCACTTAAGTTGCAAATTTGAAGTCTTAAGCTCATCCATTTCCTATGTAAATGTATCCAATGTATTTAGGAACAGCCAGCCATCATCATTGTACCTTTTAACTCCACAAGACTCTGTTTAGGTGTTAAAAACACTTTCACCCAGAGCCTTGCCTCTTACAAGCAGAGAAAGTATTGTATTCAGTGGTGATATTTTGTGTAACACTATTGCCAACTCATGGCATGAACTATCATTAGTGCCCTTGAGTATAATCAGAGTAGAAAACCAATTGCAAAACTCCCAGAACCAACTGAGAAATCCTTCTAAAATTCTGTTTCTCAAGAGCCACTCCTGGTACCAAGCAGTATTGGTCATGGTTCTCTAGTGAAACAGAACCAATAGGATATATCTGTAAATATTATGAGATTTCATAAAATTGCCTCATACAATCATGGGGACACACAAGCCCAAATTCTGTAGGCAGGCTGCAAGCCAGGAACTCCAATGAAGGTCTTTGATGAATTCCCCCAGGAGATCCTGGTTATCTGAAGTAGAGATGGAAATTCTACCTCTAAATACTGAAATCACTTCTCCTTTTAAGGCCTTCAACTGATTGAATGAGACATCACTCATTGCTGATGGCAGTCTCCTCAATTGATTGTAGTAATCAGTCATATATGCAATCAACTCACTGATGATCAAAGTCCATGAAATGCCCTTCTATGGAAGTTTGAAATTATTTTATGAATTCAGAAAAAAGAAAGATTATATTTGTGAACAACTCCATTCTTGTGGGTGTGAGTCCTTTCCATTGGACTATATCCATGAAGCATGACTCAGGTTGAGTCCCCGCCCTCTTTCTGGGTCTAATATAAATGGAGACAGAAAGAGACATACAGACACAGATGCAGGAAAAGGAAACCACCATATCTGATACTGTCATTTAAGGGGAAGGACTCTGGCTTTGCCCACAGCCCAAGAATCTCAAGAAGCTCAAAGAGCTGAGGCTCAGGGAGAGATGAGCCACATATCTGATAGCTTGCAGCAGCCTTGAGAAGAAAGCAGAACAGTCAAGACTGATAGAGGAAGCCCAGTGTATTAGTCAGTCAAAGGGGTGCTGATGCAAAGTACCAGAACTCTGTTAGCTTTTATAAAGGGTATTTATTTGGGGTAGAAGCTTACAGTTATCAGGCCTTAAAGAGTCCAACTCAAGATACCATAAGAAGTACTTTCTCACCCAAAGTCTGTTGTCACGTGTTGATGCAAGATGGCGGGTGAGGTCTGCATGGGTTCAGCCTTCCTCCTTCCTCTTAAGGCTCCATGGTCTGAGCTTCTTCTGATCTCAGCTGTAGGCTGGCATAAGGCTCTCCCTGGGGCTTATTTCTTTCCAGACTCAGCTGCTCTATTCTCTCCACAAGGTCAGCTGTAGACTATCAGGGTCATCTCTCTTCCCGGGGCCATGTCTATGGAACACTCTCTCTTCCTGTGTATCTGCTTTTGTGTTCTCCTTCTCTATGTGTTTACTTTCATGTGAGAGTCTGTTTTGTTCCCACCAAGAAGGTGGGGACACAACCTTGCATGCTTTAATGATATGGTCAAATAAAAGCCTTAATCTTGATTTAATTAAGTAAAAGTGAAACCTCTGAATCTACTGCAATCTAATATGCCCAGAGGAACAGACCAGTTTACAAATACAATGTAATATCTATTTATGGAATCCATAAACAATATCAACTGCTACACTCAGAAAGAGACAATCCCTCTGACTAGTTGCTCCAGCTGAGCTCCAGGAAATGGTAGATTCTGGAGGGGAAGGCAGAGACTTCAGCAGAGATTGGTGGCCATCTTGCTTTGCCATGTGGCTGGACAACAGGATGACCAGGATCTAATTTTGGTGAGAAACACCTCTGATGCTGCCTTGATTTGAATATTTCAAAGCCTCAGAACTGTAAGCTTTTATCCCAAATAAATCCCCTTAATAAAAGCTAACCCATTTTTGGTACTTTGCATCAGCAGCCCTTTGGCAAACTAAAACACCTTGTATTACAATTCATCCAGTGTGTGTTTGACCAAACAACTGGGTAACATTACCTTGCCAAGTTGGTACATTAGCCTAACAATTACACTAGGGATCCTTGTTAAATTTATTCCTAGATATTTCATTCTTTTTGTTGCTATAATAAATAACATCTTTTTATGTGCTTTTTGTCCACTTGCATATCCTTTTTGGAGTAGTCTATTCAAGTCTTTTGCTTAATTTTTAATTGGGTTTCTTGTCTTTTCATTGTTGAGTTATGTGATCTCTTTATATAACCTGGAAATCACACCCTTATTGTATATATTATTTCCAAATATTTTTTCCCATTGAATGGTCTGTCTTTTCACCTTCTTGACAAAGTCCTTTGAAGCACAATAGTATGTTATTTTGAGGAAGTCCAATTTATCCTTTTTTTTTCTTTCATTGCTCATATTTTGGGTATAAGGTTTAAGAAACCACCATCTACTGTCAGATTTTGAAGATGTTTCCCTACATTTTTTTCTAGAGTTTTATGGTTCTAGCTCTTATATTTAGGTCTTTGATCCATTTCGAGTTAATTTTTGTATAAGGTGTGAGGCAGGAGTTCTCTTTCTTTCTGTTGGATATGGCTTTCCAGATATCCCAGCACTATTTGTTGAATAGATTATTCTGACTCAACTAATGGGCTTGACAGCCTTGTCAAAAATCACTGTACAATAGTTGTGAGGGTCTTTTTCTGAACACTCAGTTTGGCTTCATTCATCTGTATGTCTATCTTTATGCCAGTACCATGCTGTTTTGAACACTGTAGATAGGTAATATTATTTAAAATCAGGAACTGAGGGTTCTCCAACTTTATTCTTCTTTTTAAAGATATTTCTGGCTTTTCAGGGCCTCTTTCCCTTCCAAATCAATTTGATAAATGGATTTTCCATTTCTTCAAAAGAAGCTGTTGGAATTTTTATTGGTATTGCATTGAATTTTAAATCAATTTGGGTTGAATTGAGATCCTAACAATATTTATTCTTCCAATCCATGAACATGAAATGTCTTTCTATTTATTTAGGTCATCTTTAATTTTTTAATTAATGTTTTGTTGTTTTCTGAGTACAGATAATTTACATCCCTTGTTAAATTTATTCCTAGATATTTCATTCTTTTTGTCACTATAATAAAAGAATTTTCTTTCCTGATTTATTCCTCAGATTGTTCATTTCTAGTATAGAGAAATGCTAATGATTTTTGCATTGATCTTGTATCCCACCACTTTGCTGAATTCATATATTAGCTCCAATAGTTTTATTTCCAATTTTATTGGGTTTTCTAAATATAGGATTGTACCATCTGCAAATAGTGAAAGTTTTACTTCTTCATTTCTGATTTGGATTCCTTTTCTTTCTTTTTCTTGCCTAATTACTCTAGCTAGAACTTCTAGTAAAATGTTGAATAACAGTAGTGACAGTGGGAATCCTTGACTTGTTCCCAATCTTAGAGGGAAAGACTTCAGCCATTCACCATTGAGTATGATGTTGCCTGAAGGTTTTTCACATATGCCCTGTTTCATGTTGAGGAAGCTCCTTTCTATTCCTATCCTTACAAAGTGTTTTTATCAAGAAGGATGTTGAAGTCTGTCAAATGCCTTTTCAGCATCCATAGAGATGACCATGTTATTTTTCTCCTTCAGTTTGTTAATGTGTATTACATTAATTGGTTTTCTTGTGTTGAACCACCCTTGCATACCTGGGGTAAAATCCACTCGATCATGTTGTATAATTCTTTTAATGTAATTTTGTAGAATCTTTATCTGGCTTTGTTATTAGGATGATGTTGGCTTCATAAATTGAGTTTGGTAGCTTTCCCTCTAGTTCAATTTTTTGGAAGAATTTGAGCAAGATGTTATTAAATATTCTTTGAATGATTGGTCCAATTCACCTGTAAAGCCATCTGGTCCTGGCATTTTCATTTTTGGCAGGTTTTTGATGACTGTTTTAATATCTTAACTCATGATTGTTTTTTTGAGGTCTTCTCTTTCTTTAAGGTCACTGTAAGCTGTTCATGTGTTTCTGGGAATCTATCCATTTCATCTACATTGTCTGGTTGTTAGTGTACAATTGTTCATACTAGTCTCTTTTTATCTCTTTTATTTCTGTGGCTTCAGTAGTAATGTCCCCCTTCTCATTTCTGATTTTAATTCATTTGCATAGTCTCTATTTTTTTTTCCTTTGTCAGTCTAGCTAAGGACTTGTCAATTTTGTTTATCTTCTCAAGCAACAAACTTTTGGTTTTGTTGATTCTATTACTTTTTTATTCTTAATTTCATTTATTTCTGCTCCAATCTTTGTTATTTCTTTGCTTCTATTTGCTTTGGGGTTAGTCTACTGTTCTTTTCAATTTCCTCCAGGTGTGTAATTAGGTCTTTGATTTTAGGTCTTTCTTTCTTTTAATATAGATCCTTAACAGTATAAATTTTTCTGTCAACACTGCCTTTTCTGCATCCCAATAGTTTTGATATATTGTGTTATCATTTTCATTCATTTCAATATTCTTTCCAATTTCTCTTGTGATTTCTTCTTTGACCCACTAATTTTTTTGAGTATGTTTTTTAGCCTCCATATACTTGTGAATTTTCCCATTCTTTTCCTGTTATTGATTTCCAGCTTCATTCCATTATGATCTGAGAAAGTGCTTTGTATAATTTCAATATTTTTAAATTTATGAGAACTGTTTTGTAGCCCAACATGTGTTCTATCCTGGAGGATGATTCATGATCACTTGAGCAGAATGCATATACTGTTATTTTGTGGTGCATTGGTCTGCGTATGTCAATTAGGTCTAGATCAGTTATCAAATTGTTCGGGTTCCCTATTTCCTTATTGATCTTCTCTGTAGATGTTCTACCTACTGATGTGAATGATGTATTGAAGTTTCCTATTATCATTGTACAGATGTCTATTTCTCCCATCAGTTTTGCTAGCGATTGCCTCATGTACTTTGGGCACACTGGTGCATAGATATTTATGATTATTTCTTCTTGGTGGATTGCCCCTTTTAATAATATATAATGTCCTTCTTTATCTTGTATAACAGCTTTACTTTTAAAACCTATTTTTTTCTGATATTAATATAGCTGACCCAGGTTTATTTTTCAGTTACTGCATGCATGAAATATCTTTTTCTATCCTTTCTTTTTCAAAATATTTGTATCATTAGGTCTAAGTTGAGTCTTTTGTATACAGCATATAGCTGGCTCATCTTTTTTATCCAATCCATGTGTCTATGTCTTTTGATTGGGGAATTTAATTCATTAACATTTAACATTATTACTATAAAGGACATACTTTACCCATTTTGACCTTTGGATTTTATCTGTCATATCTTATTTTTACCACTCTTTTTATGCTTCTAGTTACTTTTACTGATACTTTTCATTTCTAGACTCTCTTCAAAGCCTCTCTGTCCTGTCTTTTCTTTTCAGTCTGTAGAATTCCCTTCAATATTTCCTGAAAGACTCGTTTCTTGGTGGCAAACCCTCTCAGTTTCTGTTTATCTGTGAATACTAAACTCACACGCATTTTTTGAAGGAAAATTTTGCCAGATATAAGATTCTTGGCTGGCAGTTTTTCTCTTGCAGTAATAACTTAAATATAGCATACCACTGTCTTCTTACCTTCATGGTATCTGATGAGAAATCTGCACTTAATCTTTTTGGGCATCCCTTGTATGTGATGAATTACTTTTCTCTTGGTGCTTTCAGAATTTTCTCCTTATCTTTGGCATTTGACATTCTGATTAGTATGTGTCTTGGAGTAGATCAATTCAAATTTATTTGAATTGGAGTACATTGTGTTTCCTGGACATGGATATCTATGTCCTTCACAAGAGTTGGGAAATTTTCAACATTATATCCTCAAATATTCCATCTGCCTCTTTTCCATTCTCTTCTCCTTCTAGGACACCCATCCCATGTCATGTATGTTTGCATGACTCCTGCCTTCATTCAGTTCCCTGAGATCCTGTTCAATTTTTCCATTCTTTTCTCTATTTGTTCTCTTGTTTGTTTGCTTTCAGAGGCCCTGTCTTCAAGGTCACTTATCCTTTCTTCTGCCTGTTCAAATCTTCTGTTATATTCCTCCACTGTATTTTTTATTTCATTTTTGTGTCTTTCATTCCCATAATATCTGTTATTTTGCTTTGTCTGCTTTTAAATTCTTTATGCTCACTCAGTGTCTTCTTAATATCCTTAATCTCTTTAGAAATCTCACTGAATTTATTAAGGATATTTGCTTGAACATCTGTGATTAGTTGTCTCAAATCCCATATGTCATCTAGAGGTTTAGTTTGTTCCTTTCACTGGGCCATATCTTCCTGTTTCTTAGTATGGCTTGTTATTTTTTGCTGGTATGTCAGCATCTGATTTTTTAATGTATTTATTCTTGGCTCAGTTTCTTTCTTTAGCCAGGGCTTTCTTCTTGATTGTCTTTGTGCTAAAGATCCTGATACTTGGTTCAACTTATTTTGGAACATTATAATAGCTCATATTTAGCCAATCTGATTTTTACACCTCTTATTCACCTGTTTCTTGCCCTTTATCACTTGCTGGGGGCAGGGGAGGAGCCAAGGGTATGGGTGGGACTGTAAGCCATGCAGGCTATAGCTTCCCTCCTTGCCCCAGGAACTGATGAAGCTCTGACCATCTTTCTCCCCTGCCAGATGTGGGGTTAAAGCCTCAGCTGTGAGCTGTAATTGAAGTCAGGTGGGCCAAAACCATCTGTAGTTACCCAGAAAGACTGATGAAGCTTCACAGGCCTTCCTACCCTGCCAGGGTGGGGATGAAGCTGCAGGTGTGAGCAGTAAACTGAATTGTGGGAGATGAAACTGACTGCAGTTGCCTGTAGAGACTAATGAAACTCTGCCCACCTTCCTCCCAGCAGGTGTGGACAGCAATCTAAACCATGTGGGCTGAAATTGTTTGAAGCTGCCTTAATAGATTGACAGAGCTCTGACAACCCTTCTCTTCTGCCAGGGGTGGGGACAGAGCCATGACTGTGGACAATAATCCAGGCTGTGGGGGCTGAAACCACCTGTAGTTGCCTGGAGAGACCGATGAAGCTCTGCTCACCTTCCTCCCCTGCCAGGGGCAGGTCCTGAACTGGAGCCCCAGATGTGGCAGCAATCTGACCTGGGCAGAAAAAACCAGTGCCCACTGTCCAGGAAGTCACTGAGAATTTCAATCAGTCTACTTTCATACTCTTTCTGGGAGTGGAGTTAAAATGCAAGGTACTGGCCTCTTTCTGTCTTTGATAGGTTCAAATTTTAGCTGTACTTAGGATTGGACTTTAGCCCTGTGAGTCAATAGCTGAAGTCGGTGTCCAGCTCTCTCTTCCTCCCCTGCTTTTGCAAAATGGAGTTTCTAACTCCAGCTATGGAGTGGCTCCTGATGAGTCCTACCCTGTCAGCAGAAGATGGGCATAGGCCTCCACAGTGTGGAGTGCTCTACTCACTAATCTTCACCTCAGATGTCCAGCCTCCTCCTATTCTTACAAGAATGGTGCAGGGTGTGCTTCTGGTCTCCTGAGCATCCCAAACATGTTATTTAGATAGCTCCTGGAGATTACTGTAGGACAAGCTAACTCTTACAACTCCCTACTCTACAACCATCTTGCCTGTCTCCTCCTACACTACTACAAGAAAGCTTTTGTGGCTTCAAACTCAACTTGTTAACTAGGATTTCTCTGGAAAATGTGTGTAAGTAATAATTTTAAGATAATGTTCCCAAAGCCAGGGATTCTCCCTGTCTAGAGGTATTGTTTTAAGAACTGTAATTATAAGAGAGAGAGATGACAGAGAGAGAGAGAGAGAGAGAGAGAGAGAGAGAGAGAGAGAGATTCAGAATATCAAAGAGAAACAAATGAAATTGTTAGGTTTCTCTAAGTCCTGTGCTTATTGTCTTTTCTCTTATATATAGCATTAACCAAGGTCAAAGTATCTTAAATAACTTTCATTATCAGCTCAGCATAGGCTACTCACCATGGTTTGAGGTGTTATATGATTTTTGAGCATAAACTGAGAACTTCCATATTTTGGAGTCTGACTTCAATGAATATTTCATTTCATTTTCCTTTAGAAGATCATAAAGATCTTTGTTATTAGAGCATAAAAGAGGCTATATTGGAGACCAGTTGTCAGTGGCTTTATTTCCCAATTTCCATTTTCAAAATTCACCCCCATAATATATTTAAATATTTCAGATTCAATCAAATTGCTTCTTCTTGGTAGCGAGGAACATTATCAATTTATTCTTATGGAAATAATGCAACTTTACATGGTACCTTGTGGGTTTCTGAGGAGAAATATTTGCAGGTTAAAGGACTTTTTATTCTATCCTAATGTGCGTGCGGACTATATAATTATTTTTCACCTCTGCCCTGTCAAAATCATCTTTTTCCTGCCCCATCTAATTTCCCAGAGGGCTGACTCTGAATTGTATCAGCCAGGCTCGGAAGTGGTTTCAACTAATGGGAAGCATGGACAAAGGATTTCTCACCAGCTCCTTTCTTACTTTGGAGCCTGACTTCTGGTGGTACCTGCATCCTTCTATGACTACAGTTCCTGCCAATGGTCCCTTCCCCCAGACTCTAGTCTTCCTTGGGTTTCAGAAATACCATTTTCTCCCCTCTCCCTGTGAGGACTAGAGGTAACATTTTTCCATTGTTGCTAATCTCTGTTTGTTCCAGAATCTTCCTGAATCCTTCCCAAACCTATGGAAGTGGTCCATTGAGGAACGTCTCTTCATTGTCCAAGATCTCCCCAGCTAGTTAGGGGATGTCAGGACCAGAAACATCATCTCTCTGTCTCTGGAGCACTTGCTTTTAACCTGTCTACACTGCTACCTATTATGCAAGAATTTTGTGGTTTAGTCCCTGAAAATCAAAATCTTTGAAGGTGGGATTACAACAAGATTAATAAGAAAGAGAAAGGTAGTATTTAGTTTAATTCCACAGACATTTATAAAGTCATTACTATATGCTGAGCATTATTCTAGGACTAAATAATATAGAAACCAAAATGTTCTGCTCCCAGATAACATTATAATTTGGTAGGAGAAACTGAAACCATGAACACATAGATTAAATAATATTTTACATGTGAAAATAAAATTATTTATAGGCTAAAGAGCAAGAATAGTGAAGTGAGTTTTATGAATCTCCGGTGACTACAGGATTTCATGTTCATTTAGTTGAAAGTTGTGCACAGGCCACAGAATTCTGGCATCCAAGCCTAAATGGACTTAACCTTTAGGTTATCACTTTTGCAGATTTCCTTGTTTGAGGGTGATTACTTTTGTGAACATAGCATGCGTTTCTTCTCTCTTCTCTGATATCCTTTATAGACATATTTTTTTGGATTATGTGTTAGAAATTGAAGGAATCACAGAATTCAACCTGTCCAATTTCCCAATTATACTTAGAGATGATAAGCAATAGGATAAGGAATGGCAGGTTTTTTGTTGTTGTTGTTTTGAATCCATTTATTTCTCTGTGCTGATTTTAAAATATTAAGAGCTTGGTAAATTAATATTTACTGCTTTCTTACCTCTTAGGATTTGAATTCTTTATCTACAAAAAGACTTGTTTTAGGACTAATTAAACATGTTTAAACAAATAGCCGTCTTGGATATACATGAAAGGAATATATAAACAAAATAATTTGGTTAATATATTCCTAACACTTTTTCCCATTAAGAGAGCAACATTTTTTTTAACCACTTTTTTTTTTTCTGTCCATATTTTGCCATCTAAGTTTTGGAATTTGAACTCACTTTTCTCATCTCTAAAATGGTGACATAATAGCATCTCTCCCATGGGTTTGGGGCAAGTGTTAAGTGAAATGAGACATGCAGAGTGGTCAGCATAGTGCTTGATATATAAGTAACACTCTATAATATCAGTTGTTATACTTATCATTATTCTTATTTTATTCTTTTCAAGTGGCCTAAAGTGGTGAAAACAAAATTTGTTTAAAGGTAGGAGGTCATTATATCTCATAATTACCAACCTACTTGCTCTAGAGTTTAAAATGTTTTGTGATGGAGGCTATGACTAAGACCAGGCTAGCTATTCTATTCTGTTTAAATCCACAACTTCTCCATGTCTGAAATTCCCTTGTTAAAAAAAAAAAAAAAATAAGGGTATAATAATCATTTACTTCACATCTACATCATAGAAGTTACAAAAACATAATAAAATGTGAACACACTAAATACACTATATAAAATTTGAAGCAACATCCAATGGTCATCTATTATGAATATCTCTTTCATAAAAATAGTGGTTGCCTGATTACCTTATGTCTGTTTTGAAAGGAGAAATGTTGTATTAATTTTCCAGAGAACTGTGTTGTTTACCTGGGGTCTCAAAGTAAAACTCATGAGTGAAAACAAGAGGGTTTTTATTTTTTCATTTTTTAAATTTCTTGCCCCAGCAACCTTTAAGTGGGTGTTAACCCTTGGCATGTTAAAAGACATTTTTCTTGTTCAACCGCGCTGATCATGGGGCAGTGCCTATGGCAACAAAACACATGCTAAATTAAGATGCAAACCAAAAGATTCTAAGCAACAGTGAACAATATTCACAGATGCCTTTGCTTAGCTTCTCACAGTGTGAATCTGGGGGCAGCAGCTGTGTCTCCAAACACTGTCAGTTACATGAAGGTGAGCAGGTCACGTTTAACCCCATTGCAATCTGACCAGTGATGGTGGGTGAGGTACTTACCATCGCCTGCTGCTTACATATTCAGAATTCATGCGAATACAGGAGGTTGTCACGTACAAGCTCTTAAAGACTTTTCTCATATTTAGGCTATCAACATTTAGTTTTTTTTTTTTTTTTTTTTCAGCAAAACTGAATCCACCCTCCAATCCTATCTTCAGTAATTCACAGTACTTTTTTTCCCTAGAAAGTAAGAACTATTGTTTTCTTCTCTTTAAAAAAAAATAATAAGTGTGGAGATGTTACTTAAAAATTAGTGCAAAACAGAAGAAGTCAAACCCTCCCGCCTCATTTTCACCCACCACATTCCTCCCACTTTGTGTTTAACTTTAGGCCAATATTAAATAAGTAACCAAATAAGAATCCTTTATCCAGCTAACACAGTTACTTCACAAATCTTTTACCAAGAAAAATAAAAGTTTCATTTAAAGGAAAGTTTCATTTAAAGGTGAATGCATAACTAGACAAGAGGCGTGTAGTGCTTAGTTTAGTCTCAAATCCTGATTCTCTAAATTTAGGACATGCTAATTCCTTTTAGGCCTCAGGCAACAAAAACTAGTTTCTCCTGTCATGAATAGAGTATTTTCTTGCTTGGAATGGGCCTCTAAAAATATCTGTTCCTTGTAATGAATGGTTATCTACAGAAATAACAGACGGTGTTTAAAGGGTTGCCAGCAAAAATGAAGTGAATACACAGGTAAACGTCATATAGAAGCACCTAAACATTTTCCTGAATCTCACTTTAGTGAAATAGAATTTTGAGGAATTCTCAGGTGATTTCTGAGATGCTGTAGGAGATTTTTTTTTTTTTTTTTGCCCTTTATTCTCTATATATCAATATAAAATTCTCTCCAATGAACTCTCCTGGCTTTGAAGTGTGTAACATAAGTGTATTTCCACTGAGGATAAAAAGAACTTCAAAAATTTCAGTTGTGCTTTACTTTAGAGTTTACATTCTGATGTAAACTCCTAATGCAGAAATATAATATTTATATATAATAACTTTTAGGGAACTTTTGATTTTAAAAATACAACCCATTATTTAAATATCAGCACTCTGCATGTAAGCATTGTTTATAAATAATTTATATTTTTATAAAAGTTCTAGGATTGGGAAAGAAGGAACTACAAAACATGAAACTAAAATTAGAAGTAACTGAAATTTTAAACATTCAGTAATATTAATAAAACTTCTTTATGCATAAGATAAACAATGTTAGATTGTGATGGTTAGGCTAATGTGTCAACTCGGCCAGGTAGTTGTGTCCGCGTGTTTGTTCCAGCAAGCACTGGGCTAATTGTAATACGGGAGCATTTGTGGACTTTGATCACCAGTGAGTTTACTGCGTGGATGGCTGATTATATCTGCATCAATCAGGGAGATTGCATTATCGATGGGTGGTGCTTTTATCCAATCAGTTGAATGACTTAAGAGTGGAGGTGATTTCAACATTCAGAGAGAATTTCCCAGCTCGTCGTTGGACAGGCAACTTCTCCCAGAGACTCATCAACGACCTTTTATCGGGCTTTCATCGGAGCCCCTGGTTTGCAGCCTGCCTGAGGAACCTGGACTTGTGAGTCCCCATGGTCGCGTGAGAGACTCTTTTAGAGTTCCATATTATTCACAGATATCTCCTGCTGATTCTGTTTCCCGAGAGAACCCTGACTAATACATAGATATTATGAATTAATTTACAAATATAATGTATACTCACAATTAGCCAAATTATTCTTCTTCTTATGAAAATATATCACTAACTGAATTATACAAATAAATAAATCACCCCTGTAATTCCTGGATAAAAAATATTTCTCAGATATGTACTAATTATTCTATTGTAATAAATCGCCACATTTTCCCTGTTATTATATCTTTAACATTTTTTATTCTATAGCAACCCCTTACCTTGCTTTTTGGCACTGACTTGTTTTTGTTCTGTATAAAATCCCCATTTTAGATTTAACTGATTGTTAAACTTATCCTGTAGTTTCTATAAACTGTAGCTCTATCTGGAGGCTTTTTGATATTTAGATAGATTTTGGGGAAAATATGCCTCCAAAGGTGGTGATGCTTACTTCCTATTGAATCATTTCATGAGATATATACTTCTGGTTATGATACTTGGGAAGTTTTCTCTTATTCTTCTATTGTAAACTTTATCATCAGCATTTCTCCTAATGATTTTAGCATCATAGATGACAGATCATTTCCTTATGGATTAGAGAATGATGATTTTTTAATTGTGTCTTTCCTCTATTTGTTAGCTAGAATCCTCCTTTAGAAAAACCTTATTGCTGTTTGTTTAGTCTTTAAATACAATTTATGTAGAAAAGAATGAAAATATATATTCTTTTTCTTTATTAATAAATTTTCAGAAAGATGTTTAATTTTCCTACAGCCTTCAGTGCTAATCAGTGAGATTATTTTTGGTATTATTATGAGGCCTTGGACTTTTAAACATTTGATATTTTTCAATCCTTTGTAGTTGTTTTCTTTATGGGCCTTAAATCACTTCATCTGAGGTCAGTGGAAGCTGGTTCTAGTTGGCACTTTTGACAAAACCATATCAATTTTTGAGAATCCTTTTTGCTTTCTGGAATGATAAAATATTCCAAGTTCATCTTATGCATTCACTGCCCCAGACCTGGAACCAAGGATTTCTCCAAAGTTTCCTGTTTTTCTTTTTTTTTTTTTTTAAATGAGAAATGATATTTAGAAACTAAAATATAAGCACTATGGAATCCCAGTTCTACTAGGTTTTCAGAACGGACAACATTAGAAATACATGTTTTTCAGGAGAAAGTATTCCTGATTTCACAATGATATTTCAATTTTACCCAAAGTAATAGGTGAAAAATGTTATCTCAATGTGTTTAATTTGGATCTTTCTCATTTTGATGAAAGTTGTTTTTATCCATATGTCAGTTATTGCATGTATTTTTGTATTAATTATATGTTACTATATTTTGCCTATTTTTCTATTGGTTTGTGTATTAGTCAGTCAAAGGGGTGCTGATACAAAATACCAGAAACCTGTTGGCTTTTATAAAAAGGTTTTTATTTGCGGTAGAAGCTTACAGTTACCAGGCCATAAAGCATAAGTTACTTTCCTCACCAAAGTCTGTTGCCACATGTTGGAGTAAGATGGCTGTCAACTTCTGCAAGGATTCAGCCTTTCTCTTCCTCTCTTGGCTCCATGGTCCCAGCTTCTTCCAACATCAGCTGTAGGCTGGGATAAGTCTTGTCTCTCTCATGGGGTTCGTTCCTCTCCGGGCTCAGCTGCTCTGTTCTCTCCACAAGGTTAGCTGTAGACTATCAGGCAAACAGCTCCTCTCTCTGCCTGGGGCCTATGCCATATCTAATGGAGCCTTCTCTCTTTCCTCATGTATCTGCTTGTCTGTGTATTTACTTCTCAGGGCTCCAGCATTAAAATTCCAATTAACTCCTCTGCCTTGTCGTTTTCTCTGTGAGTCCCTGTCCATCAAGGGGGCGGGGTCTCAATGTCCTCCTGATGTGGCCTAATCAAAGACTTAATCATAATTTAATCAAGTAAGAGAGAAACCTCTGAGTCCAATACAATCTCATGTACCCAGAGGAATAGACCAATTTACAAGCATAATCTGATATCATTTTTGGAATTCATAAATAATACCAAACTGCTACAGTTTGTTTCTCACTTTTTAAAATGTTTATATATATATTAGGAAATTAGTTTTGTGTGATTAGTCCTTTGTGATGTTTTTTACAGTGTAACCTTTTGTTTTCTTTTCTTTATTTTTAAAGAAGCTTTAGATGTCATAAATGTTATATCAAAAATATAGAGAATTCTCATATACCCCATCCCCTTTTCTTCCCAAACTTTCCCCCATTAACAATATCTTAGTGAGGTACCTTTGTTAAAACTGATGAACACAAATTGAAACATTGCTACTAGCCATGGTCTATAGTTTACATTATGGTTTGCACTTTGTACCACATAATTTAATAGATTTTAAAAAACTGTATAATGGCCTGTATCTGTCATTGCAATATCATACAGAAAAATTCCAATTCCCAAAAATGCCCCATGTTACACCTATTCTTTCTACTCCTTCCCCTCACAACCTCTGGTGACCACGTCTTTACATCAATGTTACAAGTTTTTCTATTACTAGAATAATAATAAATATAATTTATTTATATTTATTAGTATAAATATAATTTATTATTATAAATATAGTTACATTCCCCCCATATATTTGTTCATTCCTCAATCTTGAGGATTTTTGGATGGTGATGCCCACTCTGCTTCTGATTGAGAGGGGGCTTAGATTAAATGGAGCAGATGGATAGAACTGTCTTGCTTACAGTTGTAGATACTCTCTGTTTTTTGGATGGGCATTGTTCATCATCATCCTTTTATTCCTTGTCCTGGGTGAATCCATTGATCTGATGAATAAGTGTTGGCCGCAACTCTGCTGAGATTCAGGGCTCAACCAGCATATGAACAGACTGAAGATTTAAGTCTCTGGGACACATATTTAATGGGTGTAGTGCCAATTATAGGTTCAACTTAAAGGGACAGAGGAACCATGTGTAGTAAAATTATAAATGAGTATAACTCTGATGCATTGGGGAGATAGGTTATCATAATTTCCAAGGTAAGGCCCACCAATGGGATGCTGATATTCAGGGATTGTCTTCCTTGCCCACAGTGTATAGATGTCTCTAGAGCCCTCAGGAACCTCCCTGCTTGAGGCATGTTTACTGTGGTTGTCAGTGAGATCCTCCTGAGACGTCCATAAGTGTAACCTCTGGAACGGCTTCCTAAATTACTTTGAAATCTCTTAGATATAAAAACTCATTTGTATTTAACATTTCCCCTTTTTGGTCAAGGTTTTTTTCCAAATGCATCACTGGTTGGCACTTGGTAAAAATCCCTCAGTGCCAAGGGGGCTTATCCCTGGGAATCATGTCCCATGCCAGGGGAAGGTAGTGAGTTTATATGCTGAGTTTGGCTCAGAGAGAGGCCACATTTCAGGAACAAGAAGGCTTTCAGGAGACGACTATTTGGTAATATATATTTCTAGGCTAAGTTTCAATTTCACAAGAACAAGGTTCATAAACACAACCATCAATATCAAGGGCTTGGCATGTTGGTCTTGCCTTTTTCGCTAGGTACTGCCCATGTACTCTAGAGATTCTTGACACTCTATTAGAGAAGGTAGCAGGACTCCCCAGAATGGGAGTTCAGTATTCCATTGGTTGTTGTGTGGGTCTCCACCCACCATGACAACACCCCATTACTACATGAAAACTTCCATATTCCATAGTAGCATGCCCCTTCCCACATGACCCCCCAACACCAATACCCTGCACCAGTGATCCTCACCTGCCATAGCTGTAATCTTTCTGCAATCCAAAACCTCCCCCCAAACAAAGCCAAAATAATAAAATAAAATAATATAAAATAAAAATGTCAAAAATTTTAAAAAATATATTTTTCATTATTTTTAATATCCCAATCTTTTAATTTAATTTTAATTTTTTTATTTTTAGTTTTTTTAATGTTTATGTATTTTATTTCTTATATTTAAACTTATCAGTATTATTTCATTTTCCTATTAATTGTATTTGGCTATTTTAATGGCTTCATGTTTGAAGACGTTTTGACCAAAAGGGGAAAAGGGTAAAGACAAATGAGTTTATATGGCTAAGAGACTTCAAAGTGTGTCAGGAGGTCATTTCAGAGATTATGCTTATGCACGTCTCAGCAGGAACTCATTGACAGCCAAAGTAAATATTACCTCAAATAGCAGGACTCCTGAAAGCTCTTGAGACATCCAGACACTGACTCTTGAGCTGTCTGCTCTGCCTATAGTGTCTGTATCCAAGTGACTTAAATCTTTGGGCTGTCCATGTGCCAGTTGGACCCTGAATCTCAAGAGACTTGCAATACCTACTCTCCAGTTCATTGGATGCACCCAGGACAACTAACAAGGAGATGATGACTAACAACAACCATCTCAAGGAACAGAGAGAGTCTGCAACTACAAGTAAGAAAGTCCCATCCATTTGCCCCATGGGATCTAATCCCCCTCTCAATGAGAAATGGAGTGGGCATGACCATCATAGAATCCTCAAGATTGGGGAACAAATGATGGACTAGAGTAGACTTACAGTTGTTCTACCTTAGACTTGTTGTTATCCTAGAAATGGAAGAACTTTTATCATGGATGAGGAGGCAGTGGCCACTGGAGGTTCTGAGGCAAGGAAGAGGGAAAAATAGGTATAATTTGGGGGCATTTTCGGGACTTGGGAATTATCCTGAATGACATTGCAATGATAGATATAGGCCATTGTATATCTTGTAATAACTTGCAAAATGTGCAGGAGAGAGTGTAAACTACAATGTAAACTATAATCATTGCTTAGTGGCTATGCTCCAAGATGTGTTCATCAATTGTGGCAAATGTACCACACTAATGAAGGATGTTGTTGATAAGGGACTATGTGGGAGGGCTAGGGAGTGGGGCATAAGGGAATCTCATATTTTTTTGTGTAACATTTATGTAATCTAAGTTTCTTATAAAAAATAAGTTTATTAAAAAAAGATGCAGTAAAACAAAACAAAACAAAAAGAATAATATATCTAATCAAATTTTAGCATTTCCATGATAGTTATTTCAATAAGTGAAAAATGTATCAAATACCCAATTTTTCAAATTATTTCTGCCCTCTCTTTTTATTCTTTTTTATGTCCTTGTTTTTCTAGTGCACTAAATAGAAGCTTGGGCTGTTAGAAACTGTATTAGGCTGATTGCAAAAAATGGATCCTCTCCATATATCCATAATATTTGCAATGTGACATTGCAGCTCCTCCCATGAAAAAGTATAGTCTTTTACCCTATCCCTTGAATCTGAGCTGTACTGTTCACTGGTTGTTGTTTTTCATACCGATAATGACATTGTGCTAACCCTGAGTTTAAGTCTCAATAAACCTTGTTCATCTCTTTCTTGGAATTCTGTGCAAGACTGTGCTAGCTTTGGGGAGATGAGGACCATTTGGAGGAGACTTCACGGGTACCAGGTGGTGCTTCCAAAACCAGCATACAACTATTGGATATCCAAATATATTAGAGATCCCAGCCAAAATTATTTGAGATACCCACCTTAACCAAAAAGTAGTTGACAGATTTAAGAGTAACCTGAGACTGGAAGACAGTCCCAATACATAAATTCATGAGTAATTAAAACTGGTAGTTGTTTTAAGCCACTGGTTTTGAGATTGTTTTTATATAGAATCCAGCACTGGTCATTGTCAAGTTAGAGTGCATCAAAAGGAGAGCAATTGGCCTGGTGAGGCATCTGGAAATCAAGCCATGTGAGACTAAATCAAATTGAATTCATTATTGAGAGAAGGAAGTCATTTACCCAATGTAGATTCAGCATGCTAAGCAATAAACGTTGCCCTATATTAGACAATGGGAGACATTGAAGTAGAGCTATCTAAACTGTAGAAACATCTCAAATTTGTATGGTAGGGATTATGCCTTGCAACAGAGTTTTTGTCATAGCAAATATTCACATGTAGATGGGATGATCTAGTGGCACGTTTATTGCAAAAGTCTTGCAGTTTTGACTGGCTTTCAAAAGCCAATTGTGAAGATGGTAGCAGAGTAAGGCATTCCAGAGTCTGCTCATCCTACAGAGCAGTCAATAATCACCCAGAGCTATCTAAAGCAACTGTTTGGGGGGCCCAGGAGAACAGAAGAGCATCCTGCAACATCTTTGAAAGAATGGAAGAAGTAAATTGCCCATTGGCAGTGAAGATTCATGAATACAGCATGCCACACTGTGGAGGCTGGTGCCCATTCTCCACTGTCAGTGCAAGCCTCCTTGGGAGGTATTCTACGGCTGGAGTTGGAAGCTCTATTTCCAAACATGGGGGAAGAAGGGATGGTCAGGCACCAACTTCAGCTGCTGATTGTTAAATTAGGCTGGCTAAAATATAATCCTAAGAACAGCTAAAGTTTGAATCTGTCCAAGTCAGAAAGAGGCCAGTAGCTGACATTTTAACTCTGCCCCCACATGAGAGGAAGCAAGGATGATTGGAAATCACAGTGATGGTAGGGAACAGCTTCTTTCCACCCAGATCAGATTGCAGCCCTTGGTTAGGCTCCAGCTCACTTCTAGCAGAGAGGAAGCTGGGGAGACCTGTACCAGCCCCTCCAGGCAACTGTAGGTGCTTTTAGCTGGCACTGACTGGATATTTGTACATATGGGGCTCCATCACCACCCCCTAAAAGGATAGGAGGGGACCTGTTTCTTTGGCTTCTCTGGGCAACTGCAGGCTCTTTCAGGCCACACAAACTGGGTTGTTGAGTGCCTTTGATTCCATCCCTATCCCCCCATAGGATAGGAGGAGGCTGGTGTTTCTTCAGCCTCTCTGGACAACTGCAGGTGCTTTCAGCCCATAAAGAGTGGATATTCAGACATCTGTAGCTGCATCCTCAACCCCCTCCCCAATAAAATAGAAGGGGAGCTTTGTTTGCTCAGCCTCTCTGGGAAACTGCAAGCACATTTGGCCTGCACCATCTGGTCTGTTGAGCACCTGGGGCTCCACTTCTGCCCCCACAGGATAGGAGGGGGTTGGTGTTTCCTCAGTTGGGCAACTGCAGGTACTTTTGGTCCACACAGACTGAATAGTCAGACAACTGTAGCTCCATATTCACCCCCAAATAGGATATGAAGGGGCTGGTGTTTCCTCAGCCTCTCCGGGCAATGGCAGGCACTTTTTTTTTTTTTTTTTTTTTTTTTTTATTATGGGTAAAAATCAAAATTCTCACAATACATACAAACATTTGCAAAATGATATATAAATATATATGCACATATGTGTATTTGCTTACAAAAATGTTATATATATATATATATACACACATATATTTTAAGAGGTGCTTAGATTACCCAAATATTACACGGAACCCACTGGGATTCCCATGTTGCCCACCTCCCACATCTCCCACCACATCCCACACAAACATCTCCCACAGTGTGGCCCACCAACCTCAATGAACTTACACATCCTGGAGCCTTGCCACCAACCATAGACCACAGTTCACACTGTAGACCACACTCTTTCCCACTCAGTTCTGAGTGGTGTGTGCTGATTTAAAATGGCCTACATCCGTTGCCACAACAGTACTCAGGACAACCTCCAACTCCCAAAGAAGCCCCTATATTTCAACTGCTCATCCCCTCCCTACCCCAAAAGTGTCAAGTGGCCACTGGCTCCACCTCATTGTTATAATTCCTTGCATTGCTAGAATCACCATATGTGAACAAGAGAATACCATCAAGTCCACTCTAGTCCATAGTTCTTCCCCCAATCCTGAGGGGACTGGGATGGTGAAGTCCACTCCAACTCCAAGTGAGAGAGGGCTTATATCCCATGGATATGGTGGGTGGGATGCTCCTGCCTGCAGATGCAGGCCCTCTCCATTCCCTGGGATGGCCATTGCCCATCATTGTCTCCTCACCAGGTGACTTGGATGAGTCCATTCAGCTGTAGGGTAGGAGTTGCAGCACCACCTAGATTTCATGCACACCTGGCACATAGGTAGGCGGGAGGCTCCAGGCTCTGGAAGTATACCTAAAAACTCCAGCATCACATATAGGTTTGAATAGAAGGGACTGGTGAACCATGTGCAGGGAGGACTTATTTGAGTCTAATTCTGTCACTCTCAGGAGCACAGATTCCAAAATAGAACCCACTGATAAGGCATCAGTCTCTGGGGCTATCCCCCCTTATATAGGACCAGGGTGTCTCCGGAGCTCTCAGGAACCCCAATGTGGGGGGTGATAGGCACTTAGATGTTCTATGAGCTCCTACTGAGGTGTGCGTAAGAGTTACCTCTGGGATGACCTCCTGACTTTCTTTGAAGTCTCTTAGCCACTTGAACTCATTTGTCTTTACCATTTCCCCCTTTTATTCAAGGTCTTTTTCCAGTTGTGTTGCCAGTAGGCACTTGGTATTAATCCCTCGTTGCCAGGGAGGCTCATCCCCGGGAGTCATGTCCCACGTTGGGGGGAAGGTAATGCAATCATATGCTGAGTTTGGCTTAGAGAGAGGCCACATTTGAGCAACAAGGAGGTTCTCAGGTGGCAACCCTTAGGCACCCCACAACTGCAGGCTAAGTCTCATTTACAAGAGCAAAGACTCACAAGGGTAGTCATCAATAAAAATAAAAACATCAGTGGGTCATCCTATTTTGACAGGCACTGTCCCTACACTCAGAGGACTATTGGTGCTCCCTTGGAGACTGTGGCAGAGCTCTCCAGGCTAGGAATTCAGATTCCCTCATTTATTGTGTGATTATCCACCCATCGTGACCATGCCCCATCCCCCGATCCTTTGAATGATTTTGTATATCTTTCATGTATATTCAGATGAACCAATCCCCACGAAACCCACCCCCAGTCACCCCCCCAATAATCCCCCGAAGTACCCATTGTAACCCTTCTGTGATCCAAATCCTCCATGAATATTGTCCATAAAATAATCAAATACACTTACTAGGAAAAAGAAACAAGTGTGATAAGCGTACATGCAAGAGACAAACATAAGGAAACTCAGGGGAAAAAAAAAAAAAGAGAGAGAGAAGGAAAAAAACCAAATAATCAGACAAAGAACAAAACAAAATAAAATATAATTAGTAGATTGGGACATTCAAAAAATGGACAAAAAAGCAAAGGAAATGCCTTTAAAATATATATATATATATATTCATTTTTTTTTCCTTTCTCTTTTCTTTTTTCCCTTTTTTCCCCTCCCTTTATCACTGTGTTATCGGATGTCTGGTGTGCCATGACACCTTCCTCCTCTCAATCCCCATTGTCTCCCAATTTTTCATTTAATTTTCAAAGAAGTTTTAGGTCACAGCAAAGTCACACACAGAGTAATGGCAGGCACTTTTGGCCTACATGGACTGAACTGTAGTTCCATCCCCATCCCTAAAGGGCAGAAGGGACAGTACTCCATCAGCCTCTCAGGGCAGCTGCAGGCACTTTCATCCCACATGGATTAGATTGTTGGGCACTCTGAGAGTCCATGCCCACCCTTGTTAGAGAAGTAGTGGGGTCAGTGCTACGTTAGAACACCTGGGCATCTACAGTCAGTTTGGAACAATGCAGCTTAGATTGCTGCCCAAACTCAGCTCCATCCCCACCCCATACAGGGGAAGAAGGGGCCTGAAGCGTCATCAGTCTCTCTGGACAATTACAGATGGTCTTGACCTGCATGGCTTGGATTACTACACAAGGCTGCAGCTCTCCTTTGGCAGAGGAGAAAGGTTAGAGAAGCTTCATTGGTACTTGGGGCAATGCGGGCAACTTCTGTCTCCACAGCTTACAGTACCAATTATACCCTCAGCTTTTACTACACAACCATCATGGGAGAAAGAGAAAGAAAGGCCTAAACTAAAGAGAGAAACTGTGCCCAGAATAAATACGTCTAGTAAGCAAAATGCCAAGCACCAAAAAAATTACAATCCATACCAAGAAACAGGAAGACATGGCCCAAAGGAATAAGATAAGCCTCCAGATGACATAAAGGAGTTGATAAAATGTTATGTTCAAAAAACTCCTTAATAAATTCAATGAGATGGCAAAAGAGATTAAAGATGTGAAGAAGATAGTGGGTGAGCACAAAGAAAAATTTGAAAGCATACATAGAAAAATGGTGATCTTATGGAATGGAAAAAATTGAACAGGGTCTCAGGGAACTAAATGATGGCAAAAGACAGGCAAATATATTTGCCATAGGTATCTCAGAAGGAGAAGAGAAGTGAAAAGGGGCAGAAGGATTATTTAAAGAAATAATAGTGGAACATGATTGACGAGATTAAAAATACATCAAAGGCACATAAGAGCAGATTTGAATTGCTTGAAAACAGAATTAGTCATTTTGAAGACAGAACATCTGAACTGGAAAAGACAGGAGAACAGAAAGTGAAGAGAATGGAAAAAATGGAACAGGGTCTCAGGGAATTGAAGACAATGTGAAATGCACAAACATACATATTATCAGTGTCCCTTAAGGAGAAGAGACCGAAAAAGTGGCAGAAAGAATATTTGAGGAAATAGTGACTGAAAACTTCCCAACCCTTATGAAGGACATAAATAACACTATCCAAAAGGACAATGCACCCCAAACAAAATAAATCCAAATAGACCTACCCTGAGACACCTACTATACAGAATATCAGAGATAAAGAAAGTATTTGGAAAGCAGTGAGAGAAAAGCAAAGCATCACATACAAGGGAACCTTGATAAGATTAAGTGCTGACCTCTCATCAGAAACCATGGAAGTGAGAAGAAAAGTGGTATAATGTATTTAAAGTACTGAAAGAGAAAAAATACCAACCAATAATTCTGTATCCAGCAAAACTGTCCTTCAAAAATGACGGTGAGTCCAAAGACTTCACAGACCAAAAGACTACAATTACAAGAGATACTAAAGGGAATGCTGCAGCCTGAAAGGAAAAAAGTGGGCTAGAGACTTGAAGAAGAATGTAGAAATGAAGTTTATTAGGAAGGATAAATTAAAGGGTAAAATGACAGACAATAGTACAATATAACAACAGAAAGACAAAGGACAAAATGGATGAAGTAAGTAATGCTGTTAGAGTAATAACATTGAATGTTAATGGCTTGACCGCCCCAAATCAAAATACATAGATTAGTAGAATGCATAAAAAAAATGTGAGCCACCTATATGTTGTCAACAAGAGACTCCATTCGGATGTAAGGACACAACTAGGTTAAAAGTGAAAGGTTGGAAAAAGATATTCCATCCAAATAGTAACCAAAAAAGAGCTGGAGTAGTGATACTGATAGCAGACAAAATAGATTTTAAAAGCAAAACTGCTATAAAGGATAAAGAAGGTCATTATATATTAACAAAGGGGCAATTGACCAAGAAGAAATAACTATTCTAAATATTTATGCACCTACCTTGAGTTCCCCATGATGCATGAGGAGCACACTGACAAAGCTGAAGACAGAAATAAATGTCTCTACAATAGTAGTTGTAGACTTCAATACAACACTCTCAGTATTGGGTAGAACATCTGGACAGAGGATAAATAAAGAAACAGAGAGCTTGAATAATATGATAAATGAAATAGATCTAACAGACATCTATAGACCATTAAACACCAAAAAGCAGGATATATATTCTTTTCAAGTGCTCATGGATCCATTTCCAAGATAGATCATATGTTGCGTCACAAGACAAGTCTCAATAATTTTTTTTTTTTAGAGGATAATCTAGAGACTTTATTTTATTTTATTTTATTTTTTATAAATATATATGCATATATGTGTATTTGCTTACAAAAATGTTATTTATACATATATATATATACATATATTTTAAGAGGTGCTTAGATTACCAAAATATTACATGGAACCCACTGGGATTCCCATGTTGCCCACCTCCCACACCTCCCACCACATCCCACACAAACATCTCCCACAGTGTAGCCCACCACCCTCAATGAACTTACACATCCTGTAGCCTTGCCACCAACCATAGACCACAGTTCACACTGTAGACCACACTCTCTCCCACTCAGTTCTGAGTGGTGTGTGCTGATTTAAAGTGGCCTACATCCGTTGCCACAACAGTACTCAGGATATCCTCCAACTCCCAAAGAAGCCCCTGTATTTCAACTGCTCATCCCCTCCCTACCCCAAAAGTGTCAAGTGGCCACTGGCTCCATCTCAATAAATATTAAAAGATTGAAATTATATAAAACACTTTCTCTGATCATAACAGAATGAAGCTGGAAATCAATGATGGAAAAAGGGAAAATTAAAAAAATATATGGAGATTAAACAACACACTTTTAAATAATCAGTGGGTCAAACAGGCAATTGCAATTTAGCTAATATCTTCAGGAATATGAAAATGAGAATACAACATATCAAATCCTATGGGACACAGCAGAGGCAGTGCTGCGAGGGAAATTTATAGCTCTCAGTGCTAACATTAAAAGTGAAAAACAGCAAAAATTGAAGATCCAATGGCCTACCCGGAGGAACAAGAAAAAGAACAGCAATCTAATCTCAAACCAAGCTGAAGGAAAGAAATAGTAAAGATCAGAGCAGAAATACATGAAATCAAGGACAAAAAACAAAGAGAATCAAGAAAACCAAAATTATTTCTTTGAGAAGATCAGCAATATCAACAAACCTTTAGCTAGACTGACAAAGAAAAAAAAGAGAGAATACACAAATAAATAAGTAAAATGAGAAATGAAAGCTGAGGCATTACCACTGCCCTTGTAGAAATAAGAGGGATCAAAAGGGGATACTTTGAACAACTGTATGCCAAAAAATCTAGACAATGTAAAGGAATTGGACAAATTCCTTGAAATACACAACCACCTATACTAACTCTAGAAGACATAGAAGACCTCAACAAACCAATGACAAGTGAAAACATTTAAACATTCATCAAAAACCTCCCAAAGATGAAAAGCCCAGGAACAGATGGCTTCACAGGTGAATTGTACCAATCACACAAAGGCAATCAAATACCAAACTTGCTGAAGCTCTTCCAAAAATTGAACAGGAAAGAATGCTACCAAACTCATTCTATGAAGCCAACATCACCTTAATCCCCAAACCAGATAAAAATACTACAAAAAAGAAAATTACATACCAATTTGGCTAATGAATATTGATACAAAAATCCTCAGCAAAATACTTGCAAACCAAATCCAAAGAACCTGTATTCAAAAAACTACAAAACATTGCTAAAAGTAACCAAATAAGTCTTAAATAAATAGAAGGACATTCCGTGTTCATAGATTGGAAGACTAAATATTATTAAGTTGTCAATTCTACTCAAGTTGATTTATGGATTCAACAGAATTCCAATAAAATTCCTAAGAGCCTTTTTTTTTTTTTCCCCAGAAATGGAAAAACCAATAATCAAACTTGTTTGGAAGGTCGAGGTGCTCTGAATAGCCAAAAATGTCTGTAAAAAGAATGAAGTTAAAGGACTCTCACTTCCTGACTTTAAAGCATATTACTTAGATACAGTGGTGAAAACAACATGGCACTGGCATAAAGACAGACAGCTTGACCAATGGAACCAAAATGATAAGTCAGAAATTGACCCTCATATCTACAGTGAAGTGATTTTTGACAAGGCTGTTATGCCCACCCAAATGGGACAGACAGTCTATTCAACATAGGGTGCTGGGAGAAATGGATAGCCATACCCAAAAGAAAGAAAGAGTACTCCTATCTCACACCTTATCCAAAAATTAACTCAAAATGCATCAAAGACTTAAATATAAAAGCAGCAACTGTAAAACTCCTAGAAGAAAATGAAGGAAAACATGTTCAAGATCTTGTGGTAGGCGGTAGTTTCTTAAAGCTTACACCCAAAGCACAAGCAATAAAAGAAAAAAATAGATATATGGGACCTCCTTCAAATTAAACCCTTTTGTACCTCAAAGGACTTTGTTAACGGTGTGAAAAGGCAGCTGAATCAATGGGAGAAAATATTTGGCAATCACATATTTGATATTACATATTAAACATATCTGTTTAATATCCATGATATATAAAGAGTTCATACAACTCAACAATTAAAAGACAAACTACCTGATTGAAAACTGGGCAAAAGACTTGAAAAGACAATTGTCCAAAGATGAAATCCGGATGGCAAGGAAACACCTGAAAAAATGTTCAACATCACTCGTGATTAGGGAAATGCAAATCAAAACTACAATGAGATTTCCTTTCATACCTATTAGACTGGCTGCTATTAAAAAGTAGGAAATCTGTAAATGTTGGAGAGGATGTGCAGAAATAGGAATGCTTATTCACTGTTGGTGGGAATGTAGAATGGTACAGCCACTGTGGAGGACTGTTTGGCAGCTCCTAAGGAAGTTGAACATAGACTTGCTATTTGATGCAGCGATACCATTACTAGGTATATAACCAGAAGAACTGAGAGCAGTGACACGAATAGACATCTGTACTCTTATGGTCATAGCGGCATTATTCCCGATAGCCTAAAGTTGGAAACAACCCAGATGCCCATCAACTGATGAATGGATATAAAAAATTGTGGTATATACACACGATGGAATATTATGCAGCAGTAAGAAGAAATTAAGTCGGGAAGCATATGACGACATGGAAAACCTGGAGGACTTTATGTTGGGTGAAGCAAACCAGAGAAAAAAGGATAAATACTGTGTGATTGTGCTATTATGTACTAAAGATATTATGTAAACTCATGGAATAATAATTAGAATATAGGTCACCAGAAAATAGAATGAGGGTAGAGAATGGAAAGCTGATTGTTAATCCGTTTAGAATTGTCTGAAAGATAGTTTGTAAGCCTTCGGAAATGAGTGGAAATGGTGAGAGCACATCATAATGTTTGTGACTAGCAGAGCTATTTTATGTGTATGACAGAGGTTGAAAGGGAAAGTCTAAGGATAATTATATTACTAGAAGGAAAGCTAAAATATTTAACCTGAGACTGTATAACAGAGCGAAACCTCATGCAAAAATGAATATGGGTGATTTTGCATATAGATGTCTGTTTTTACAAAATATAAATACAAATAAACTAGAAAAAAGGAAACAGAATAGGAGCTATGTACGATAGGGGAAACAGAGAGATAGACGTGATGAGTTTTGTTTGTTTGGTAGTTTTTGTTTTTAAGTTTTATTATTATTACTGGAATAATGAAAAGGCTCTAAAAATGATTGGAATGATGAATGTATAACTATGTGTTTATACCAAATATAATGGAAATGGCATATATTTGGATGGATTTATGCTTTATTAATATGTATAAATAAAATTGATTTGTTGAAAAAAAATAATTAAAAAAAAGAAATATCAAAAAGAACAGTTTTGAATTTACCAAAATTTTCTTTCACAAACATGTTGTGACTAGAGAATCTATATTAGGAGAGAAGTTAAAACTTTCCTATCCCTTCTGTCATTAAGTAGGCCCCTGTGCCAAGTTATTTTGGTAGAATTGGAGGAATATACACAAAATTATTACAGAAGATAAATTATGAAATATGCACATATGTTAAATATGGAATAAAATATAAACAAAGAGAACAAAAATGGGTAAAATAAATAAGTAGACATTTCTCCAAAGAGGAAATACAAATGGCCAAAAAGCACATGAAAAAAATGTTCAATATCACTACCTATTAGGGAAATGAAATCAAGATGACAATGAGATATAATCTCACATGACGTAGGATGGCCATTATAAAAAAAAAAAGCAGAAAACAATAAGGAGAGGATGTGGAGAAATAGGAACACCCCTTCACTGCTTGTGGGAATGTAAAATAGTGCAGCCTCTGTGGAAGACTGTATTAGTCAGTCAAATGGGTGCTAATGTGAAATACCAAAAATGGGTTGGTCTTTATAAAGGGTATTTATGTGGGGTAGAAGTCCACAGATACCAGGCCATAAAATGTTAAGTTTCTTCTCTCACCAAAGTCCATTGCCACGTGTTGGAACTTACTGCATTAGTTCTATCAGGCGAACGGCTCGCTTCTTTTCTCCTGGGGCCTTCTCTCCAACATCAAAACTCGAACATCAAAACTGCTTTTCAAAAACTGCTCCCTCTGTCCTTTGCCTTGCCTTTTTTTTTTTTTTTTTAGGTAGACAACATTTCTTATATATTATATAAGTTTTAGTAGACTAAAATTGATATATGTAGGAGTTTTATGTAAAATTGATCCATTAAAATTTATAGTCAACTAGTTATCATGGTTGCTATGCTTAATATGAACTATTTACTCTACAAATAATAAAATATAATTCTAAATATAAACAAATTATCTGACTATAAGTGTAAATTGAATAAAATACATAATTAAAAAAGAATGATAAACCTAATTTAACAATTCTAATTGTATACCATTCAAATATATTAGATGTATCTATTTGCCTTGCCTTTTATATTCGATTCCTGCACCCACCAAAGGGTGGGGCTCAACACCCTATTGACGTGGCCCTAATCATAACTTAATCATGCCCAGATTACCAGATCAGTTTACAAGCATGATCCAATTATATTTTTGGAATTCATAATTACATCAAATTGCCAAACAGCTACAAAGACTGTTTGGTGGTTCCTAAGGAAGCTAAATATAGAACTGCCATATAATCCAGCAATTCTTCTACTAAGAATATATCCAGAAGAAGTGAAAACTGTGATGCGAACAGACATTTGCACACTGATGTTCATAGCAGTGTTATTCACAATTGCCAGAAAATGGAAACAATACAAGTGTCCATCAACCAATGAATGGATAAACAAAATGTGGTATATACATACAATGGAATATTATGCTGTTGTAAGAAGAAAGGAAACTGGGACACATAATAATATGCATGAACCTCGTAGGCATTATGCTAAGTGAAATAAGCCAGACACAAAAGGACAAATATTGCATGTTCTCACTAATATGAACTAATTATGAAGAATAAATGCATAGAATTAAAACCTACAGTATAGGTTATTAGGAGATAAGAGGAGGACTGAGAAGGAGTACTGCGGTTTAATGTATGTAGAAGTTTTAATTAATTTGACTATAAAAGTGTGGAAATGGATAGAATTGATGGTAACACGTGATAGTGAGTAGAACTAATGCAGTTGGTTTATAAATGCATTTGTGGCTGAAAGAGTAGTGTAGGGATATAAATGTCAATTGAGAGAAAGCTAGACAATAATCTAGAGACTGAATAACACAGTGAGCCCAGAGGTGGATGAGAATTGTGGCTACTAGTACAAATGTAAGAATGTCCTTCTCTGAACTAGAACAGATGTATGTCACTATTGCTGGGTGGAAGGAATATAGAGAATTATGGGAAAAATACAATTATTGTAAATCTATGGACTATATATGTAATATTCTTACATTAATGCCAAAGATATACTGTGTTAATAATCGGGGAGTATGGAAAAAATATGCCAAATCCATGCTATGGACCATAGTTAATGGTAATAGTCTGATAATATTATCTCATAATCTGTAACAAATGTTCTGCAACAGTGTGGTGTGCTGGTGGAGGGGTGTTATAAGGAAATTCCACACACGTGCATGAATGTTTTGTAAGTTCCTAACTTCTCTAATAAAAAAAAATATTTTAAAAAAACCATAATGAGAAGGGCTGGGGTGGGAAGAACAGGTGCAACATCGGGCATTTTTAGGGCACTGGAATTGTTCTGCATGACGGATACAGGCCATT
Source organism: Tolypeutes matacus (assembly GCA_026826555.1). Lineage (NCBI taxonomy): Eukaryota > Metazoa > Chordata > Mammalia > Cingulata > Chlamyphoridae > Tolypeutes > Tolypeutes matacus. Next base: position 5,216,049 of record JAKSZT010053768.1, read on the forward strand.
ATATATTTTACTAAAACCTATAAAATTGTATGGTGCAAAGTGTAAACCATAATGTAAACTATAGAGAAAATGTGTTCTGGGTTCCAAAATATTCATTATAAAAGAAACTTTTGGAAAACAACCAATTTTGAAACTTAAGACTTTAAGACTAAGTGAACTTAAGACTTTAAGTTTCAGTTAGAGATAATAAGTGAAATTTGTTCAACAAATATTTAATGATTCCTTATTTGTTAGGCACCAATCTAAACACTTGTAAACTAGTGCAGGCATTACCTTCATAAAGCTTACTTTCCTGGGAGGAAAGAAAACAAAAAATAAATAAGTAAGAATGACATAAAATGCAAGACAGTGATAGTGCCAAGCAGAAAAGTAAAGCTGGGTATAGGGACATAAATTAATGGGAGAGTCAATCTTACAGATACATGGTCAGGCAAGTCTTCTTTGGGGAGGTGACATTTTAGCATAGACCTGACTGAAACTAGAAAACAAGCCATGTAAATAACAGGGGAGTGTTTACAAGACAGATGGAAAACCTCTTGAGGAAGAAGCTTTGGTAAGCATATTCAAAGAAATGCAAGGAAGCCAATATGCTGAAATGAGGTGAGGGAAAGGAGCATGTTAAGAGGAAATTGGAATATTAGATAATGGTTAGGTCTTGGTAAGGAATTTTTATTTTACTTAAAGTATGATGTAATGCCATTGGAAAGTTGAAACTAGACATTTGGTATGATCTGTCTTACATTTCATACATTCACACTGGCTTTTTACGGAGAAAAACTTGTGGGTAGGATGGAATGAGGGGTGGAGCTCATTGGTCCTTGGCCCTGTGGCTTTCACATCAATTGCTCACCTTTCCCAAGTTTGTTCTGTAACATTGGAGGAAGGTAGTAGACTCTTGTAGACTGTATTTCCCAATATTCCTAAAGAGATAGCTGGGTTCAGCCACATTTAGATAGTGGTAGGATCTGGGTGGGTGGAGGGGTGAGAGAAATTGGGTCATTTTCTATCTGCTTTCTCTATGCCTCATCACTGATTCTGAGCCTTAGAAGCTTCCTGTGGTTCTGCTTCCACTGGGCTTCAGAAGCAAGTATACTTTTGGGTTCTGGTTATGCTTCCTCTCTTTGAACCTCCAGCCTATTGGTGGGGGATTTTCTGGAGTGGTTTCTGTTTGTCTATTTGTACCCTGACTGAAACAAGGGACAAAAGTTCAAGTACGGATACTCTCAGGAGACTATAGTAGTGTAGGCAAGAGATGATAATTTGGAAACGTTATCCCAACAGCATTAGACAAGATGAAAAGCTGTCAGAATTGGGATCTCTTTTAAATACAGGACGTGTGAAAGGATTTGGTTAACTGGGGTAAAATTAAAAAAGAAATAAAAATGTCTTCAGGGTTTGTTCTAAAAATTGGGTATAAAGCTCTTTTAGTTTTCTAGGCTGCTCCAAGCAAATACTATGAATTGGTCTGTCTTAAACAATGGGAATTTATTCACTTATGATTAGAGTCTGGGAAAATGTCCAAATCAAGGCATCATCAAGGAGATGCTTTCTTCCCATAACCAGCTGCCAGAGATAGTTGTCTTCTCTGCCACATGGCAAAGCATATGGCAGAATCTGTTGGTCTCTCCCTTTTCTTCTGGGTATTATTGATTTCAGCTTCTTGCCCCCCTGGCTTTTTTCTCTCTCTGTAGTAATTCCATTTATAGAGGACTCCAGTAATAAGATTAAGACCCATCCTGAATGAGATGGGTCAATCTTAAATGAAGTAGCCTCATCAAAAGGTTCTACTTACAATGGGTTCACATCCCCAGGAATGGATTAACTTTAAGAGCATGTCTTTTGGGGGAGCATACAGCTTGAAACCATCACAAAGGCAATGCCATTGGTAGAGATAAATATAAATGAGAGAGGAGAAGGTTTGAAGAGAGGGAGTGTGAATCAAGAATTCTGTTTGGTACAAGTTGACATTGACATGGAAATTTGATATCTATGTGGAGAGTCAAGTAGAAAGTTAATATATGAATCCAGAGTTTAAGGGAGCACTTGAGTTTAGAGATATATTTAGGGAAGCTTATTGGTATAGTACAGTCATAGAATTTGAAGGAACTGTTTAGGAACTGGCTGTAAATAGAAAGATTCAATGTCTGAGGACTAATTCCTAATGCACTCCAATATTTGAAATTGAGTACAGAGAAGAAACTCTAATAGTAAATTGAAGAGGTACAAACAGTGAAGCAGGAGAGAAAAAAAAAGTTTTTCTCTCTGCTCTCTACCTGTTTTTCTTCCCGTTTTTCTTTCATTGCTTCATTTAGTCACTTAGCCAATGTTTATTGAGGGTTTCTATGTGCACTATGCTAGTTAATTTAGGATTTAAATGCAGAAGATTTTGAATAAGAACTGTTAGTAGTAGTTATAGGACAAAAGGTCAATTTCTCCAGCCTATTCTTTTAAAAAAGAATGATAAAGTTTATCTTTATAAAACAAAGTATCAGTTAACCTAGAAAACAAGGTAGCAGTTATCCTACATTTTAGCAAAAAAAAAAAAAAGAGATCTACACTTCTTCCACACTTTACATGCATAATCTTTTACATTAAATTCTACAATATTAAATTATAATTATTTTGCAATGAAAAAATTTTAAAGTATGTTTTCTCATGTAACTTTTCCATGATTTTATTTTTCTGCCTGGAAATGGAAAATGCATTAGAATTTTCTTTAGAGTCTATTTCTCTGTGCATGTAAATACAATCCATATGTTAAATAGAAGAAGTCAGTTCCATGCTCTTGGCTCATAGGAGAGGTAGAGCTGAACCTTCCAGTCATCTTTTCAGCATTCTTTTCTGCTCTTTTCTCTCTCAGGACTGAGATGAACCTACATCATTCTCATCCCCAGCCAAGATGCACCTCTAAAATGTGGAGATAACTGGCATGCGATTTGGATATGATTTTTTTAAAGAATAAAAGGTGGTTATGCATCAAGGTGAAAATTGGAAATCTCAGGAAATCCTAAGTGTAAACACTACCTTTCAATCACCTGCAAATCATATTCCAATCTCTTATCTTTGAAATGCAGCACATATCCATAATCTAAGAAGCAGCTCAGTGAGACAAGATTTTAGAACTGGGTTCCTTTCAAGTTTGCTACTGGTTTACTTTGTCATTACATTGTTCACAAGTGGAGGTAAGAATTTTAGAATTTTGAAGGTCATTAAAGGAAGAAAATGTGGCAGGAAAATAGGACTTGATGCTTTAGAGTAAAATTGGGAAAAGTGAGAAAGGGAATATACAATTAATAATTCTGCACTTATAAATCTTTTTTCCCACCATAATTATGAGCTACATTTAACAATTAAGAGGCATTAAGCAGACTGAGCCCTGTAAAATAATTTTATTTAACTATATGACCTAACTACAGAACTTCTCTTCCATTTTACTCAAACCTCTAAAAGCTTATATTTACACTTTTCTGTCATTGGGATTGATGTTTAAATGCAGAGGGAAAGACAAGAACCAGATCTGGTCTTAAAACTATTTTTAGCTCATGAGAACACATATTTCAAAATGCATATTTTGGTTGTTTGATAGTATCAGGTTTTTATTGTGAGTAAATTTATTTCTGAAGATGTACCCAGAGAGTGGCCAGAGAAATTCAATCTGTAGAAGGCTTAGTGACTTAAAAAAAAAAAAAAAAAAAAAAAAAAGAAAGGCTATGTTTAGTTCTGTTAAAAATTCAGTCAATGGAATTAGTCTTTTGCCTCTAATTCCTTCCATTAAAGGCCATATTTAGCAGAGAACAAGACCTTTTGTATGGCATTCCATGTGCCCAATTTGCTGGGATAGTGATGATGTATGTTAAATGACATCCAATAAAGATCAGTGAATTGGGGGGGGGGTGTCTGGGGGGGGTTTCGTGGGGATTGGTTCATCCGAATATACATGAAAGATATACAAAATCATTCAAAGGATCAGGGGATGGGGCATGGTCACGATGGGTGGATAATCACACAATAAATGAGGGAACCTGAATTCCTAGCCTGGAGAGCTCTGCCACAGTCTCCAAGGGAGCACCAATAGTCCTCTGAGTGTAGGGACAGTGCCTGTCAAAATAGGATGACCCACTGATGTGTTTTTTTTAATTGATGACTACCCTTGTGAGTCTTTGCTCTTGTAAATGAGACTTAGCCTGCAGTTGTGGGGTGCCTAAGGGTTGCCACCTGAGAGCCTCCTTGTTGCTCAAATGTGGCCTCTCTCTAAGCTAAACTCAGCATATGATTGCATTACCTTCTCCCCAACGTGGGACATGACTCCCGGGAATGAGCCTCCCTGGCAACGAGGGATTAATACCAAGTGCCTACTGGCAACACAACTGGAAAAAGACCTTGAATAAAAGGGGGAAATGGTAAAGACAAATGAGTTCAAGTGGCTAAGAGACTTCAAAGAGAGTCGGGAGGTCATCCCAGAGGTAACTCTTACGCACACCTCAGTAGGAGCTCATAGAACATCTAAGTGCCTATCACCCCACACATTGGGGTTCCTGAGAGCTCCGGAGACACCCTGGTCCTATATAA
>JAKSZT010053768.1:5221017-5240728 GCA_026826555.1 Tolypeutes matacus
AGTTCACACTGTAGACCACACTCTTTCCCACTCAGTTCTGAGTGGGAAAGAGTGTGGTCTACAGTGTGAACTGTGGTCTATGGTTGGTGGCAAGGCTCCAGGATGTGTAAGTTCATTGAGGTTGGTGGGCCACACTGTGGGAGATGTTTGTGTGGGATGTGGTGGGAGGTGTGGTAGGTGGGCAACATGGGAATCCCAGTGGGTTCCGTGTAATATTTTGGGTAATCTAAGCACCTCTTAAAATATATGTATATATATATATAAATAACATTTTTAAGCAAATACACACATATGCATATATATTTATATATCATTTTGCAAATGTTTGTATGTATTGTGAGAATTTTGATTTTTACCCATAATAATAAAAAAAAAATATCAGCGAGTAAAAAAATCAAGATTAAGATAAAATTGGGGGGATAAAAGAGGAAAAAAAGAAAGAGAAAACACAAAGTCTTGTAATACCTGAAAAAAAGAAAAGATAAACACATGTATCCTACTATTTTACATTATGGAATCAATGCCACTCTGAGACACCATTGTATATTCCTCTTTAAGGCTTATTTCAGGTTTTGAATCCAACCATGAGATTAAAGATTCCCCTCTCTTAAAACTGAGTTCCACTCTTTCATATTCATTGATAATGTCCAAATACTGCATAAGAAAATGAGCTGCTTTCAGATATTTAAGTGGTAAGAGAAAGATACCCATTGCTAACCACTGAAGATCACAAGTAGAGAGCCTCTGCAGCAGGCAGTCTCTAAACTGGCTCCTAATGATCCCAGCTCTCTTGTATTCATGCCCTTGTATAATCTTTCTCCCTGAGTGTGGCTGGATTAGATCACTTGTTTTTAATGAACTTAATAAAGCAGAAACAAAAAATATGTCAATTCAAAGATGAAGTCCTAGAAATGATTATCACTTCTGTCCTAGGCTCTTTCTCTTTGATTCATCATTCTGGAGGACACTATGCCATGCTGTGAGTAACCTAATGGAGAGGCCAATGTGACAGGCAATTGATATCTCCTCCAACTGCTAGGAAGGACCTGGGACTTGAAAACAGCCAACTTAGTGAACATGGAATTGGATACCCCTTCAGTTGAGTTTTGAGATGACCATAGTCCCAGATAACACTTTGTTTGCCATCTGGTGAGAGGCTCTGAACAAGATTATGCCTGGATTCTTAATCACAGAGATAATAAATGATTATTGTTTTAAGCGGCTTCATTTTGGGTCATTTTTTATACAGTAATAGGTAACCAATATAGTATCTTTTAAGAATCTTCATTTAGAATTCCCCCCATCCAACCTCTATTGATAAAATATGGAACCTCCTTCCATTAATCCACAATTACTTAAAATTAACAATTTTCTGATAAAATAAAACCTTGAAACATAGCTTTCCACTACCATATATGTAGTCTTTTCCTTTCTTAGGTACTAATTTTTTTTAACTACCATTTAAGACGTCTGTGAAATGGTAATTTGTTTCTAAAATCTAGGTCTCATTTTTTTTCTCTCTCCGTATCCATCTAATCCAGCATAGATCCATCCACCAAATTCAACTGTCGATTAACATGTATTTTTTTAAAAAGGAGTTGAAATCTGTCCATTTTTTTCTTTATTAACAATGGGAGACCATTAAAGTAAGAATAGAATGATCTCAAGATATTAGTTTCTTCTTTTGGATATAATTAGGGCCAATAAATACAGTTTTCCTTCTTCATTTTATTCCTTATCCATACTATTATTATTTATTTCAGAAAGAGACACTTCTTAGATACTTAGGCTAAATATCCTGGTGACTGAAAAACTTACGGTGATAGGAAATAAGGATAATTTTCTAATTTATTTCATACTTGGGTGTAAAATCTTCCCAAAGGAAGGGAATAATTATTCATTGGATTTGGAAAATAATTTGGCCAGAAGAGAAAATGTTTTTTCAGCAGACAAACTAGTTCATGGCACAATCCTTTAATCAAGAGCAAATAACATGGAGGGGAAGCAAGGAACACTACATCAGAATTTGACACTCAACTATATAATGGCTGCATATCATCTTCCCTTTATTTTTTAAATCTTCATTTAAATAACTTTTCCTTAATCCTCTCAAGTTTATGGAAAATAAATTCTGTATCAAGTGAAATGTTCTTTAAGAACATTTGGAAGAAAAACGTGACTGAATTAGAGAACAAATGTCGGTTTTAGCTGTACTCTGAGTAACTTATATTTGTTGAACCTATTGAACAGGCAAAGAGTTTTTATCTCCTTAAACCCCACGGCTTTCTGAGGACTTGAGGGTTAATGTCCCTCACTCAGTATTACACAGTTTATAAACTATTGGGGCCATTATTCAAAACTGATTTGGCAAAATTAAAATTATCTACTCCTACCATTATATCACATTGCACATTTTCCTTAGATATAGTTTAACTGATGACTCCCAAATCTTTCAACTAATATTATCAGGACTTTTATAATAAAAGAAATATTATTTTTTCCTTCTAAAGACTCAACCATTTTTTGTTAAAGGATAAAAGTATGAAGTTTAGTAGGCTCTACAAGAAGATAGTAGCATTCCCAAATTGCCTGGATATTTCCAAAAGATTTCAATGATATCTAAAGAAAACTTTATAATGAAATTAGGAACTTCTCAATACACAAAGGATATTTTCTCTGAAATGCTGTAGTTCTTAAATCAATTGTAAAATAAGTACAAATTGATATTTTAAAAATTTCCTAGTTCTATTCTTATCTTTACATTTGTCTGCCAGAAAGTTTCCTAAGGTGGAAACTGTTTGCCAGATCTTGCTGTGTAGCTCCACATTTTCTGAGCTCCACCATTTTCTCTCAAATTTCCCATCCTCTTTACTCCCAACACAGTTTTCTGAACAATTCTCACAAGTGTAAAATGATCTGAGAAATGAATTATTACTTTAATGTTAATGTTTAATTCTTGATTAATCAGTTAATGTATGACTCTTCTGGAAATATTGGCATTTTAGCAGAAGGATACAGAGGAAAAATGGCTTATTTTAAAGGATGGCTGAATAATTTGGTAATCTATAGGAGGTGGATTTTTTTTTTTGGGGGGGTGCAGATGCCGTCTTTTACCTGTACCACAAATCAAATCAGGTAGATTAACAAATCACAAAACAGTAGAGGTAAAAGTGTCTTCATAGAGCCAAATCTTTTAGTATACAAGGGAGGAAGCATGTTTAGAGTGATACACACTTAGTGGTCCATCCAGCACTTGAACCTTGACAACATACTCTACTCAGTGTTTTTTCCTATACCAAGCTTTTCCTCTAGCTTCTTCCATATATTCAAAATGCTGATCAGCATTTCAATTTCTGCTAATTGTTGATCCTTCTTTGAGACTGGTTTTCAGAGTCTTTTAAAATAGGTCTAGTGTGAAGATTTAAGGCTGACATATCAGAAGTATCTGATTATAGTACTCTGAGGGGGCAAATTAATTAACATAGTGTAGCCCCTGGAGCTAGGAAATTGGTATTCTAGTTGTTTTCTACATACTTTTACTGATGTCAATGTATTTTGTCATCAATCCTCCTATCTATACAGGTAGATTAATGGTTTATTATATTTTTATTGGTTAATAGCCTTGTCCATCTCTTTGCCTCTGTGGTCCTCCATCTCTCACAGCTAAATCTACCTAATCCTCACGTGTAGGAGTCCGACAGAGATTCTGGAACCAGTCTTGATCCCAGGCACTGAGAAGGAAGAAATATAAGCTAAGGAGGCTTATGCCAGTAAATTACTGAATCATCCCGCCAAACAATATGCTTTTGCTCCAAATTTAGAATCCCTTTGGCTAACTTTCCTGCTATAAACAAAAATCATATCAACTCCTTTGCACCTCTGCTGGTGGACCACCTTTTGGTCTTTTGTAAAATCCTGCCCTTCCTCTAAATACATATTTTGAGTTGTTTCCTGAAAAAAAAGAGACCATCTCTGTGTCAACCTAAAGTAAGTAATGAATATAATAGTATTTTCCAAAATCTATTCTTTAATACCTTGGCTCCACAAGATGGTCTATGAAAAACATATTGCTTGCTCAAATTATATGGGGATATTATGAATATTATGCCATGCCCTTCCCTTTCCCCATGTTTGGAGATTCCTAATATGTATTGAATATTCTGAGAAGTCTTTCAATAAAGAAATTTGAATACATGTTTAACCTATTTAATATACCCATGCTTTATTCAATTTATGTGACCATGGAATATTATTTTCATATAATAATTGGATTTAGTTACTCTTGGGAAAGTGACAGTGATAGTCACATATTACAAGCAGTTCTTTGGTCGCTATGGGATATGAGTAGGTCATAGACAGTCAAATTGACTCTTCCAAGGTCATCTTCTGGTGCTGAGTATGCTGTCCATGGGCCTCATTATGACTCTTACCCCAAGAAATGCCAGTTTCATTCATGATTCTATATCTGTTTTAGAATGGAAAAAAATAATTATTGCATGTGCTCTCTATGCCAGACACTGTGGTAAATACTTTTACCCATATAATCTCTTCAAAAATATTTTATTAACAAGAACCAATGATACAGAATAAAAAGTTTTGTTTTGTTTCTTTTTTAAAATCAGACTCCAGGCACTGATTCTACAACCTAAAACCTAAGACATGGGCAGGTTACTTGATATCTCTGCAAATCAGTTTTCCTGTCTGCAAATAGGGTTGATAATTTCTACTTTAAGTATTTTGCAAGTATACAAAAAAAAAAGGAATGGGGCCTGGCAGATTGTAGGGAGCTCAGATTTCTATATGTGTCAAGGCTTGAGTATCAGGATTACTCAACTATATTGAAATTTTCTAAAGTTTCAGAAGAAAATAATCCAGATTTCTCGAAATTTTTATTTTATACTTGGTCTTAAATAACCAATTCACTTATGGATGGAAGATAAGCTTCATTTGAATTAGCTGGGTGCAAGATTTAAAAACAGACAAGCTGCCTGAATTATACAGCCATGCCTCTTTCCTCCAACTCCTCCTCTTTTGAGGCAGGCAGGTGTTCAACCAAGAGTGTCATGCCCTTTCATAGGCAGGTCCATTTTTACTGTTTTCTCAGTGAAACAAAACAGATGATTACTTAGCTATCTTAACTTGAAATGGCAATATTGAAATTTCCCACTATGAACACTGGGCATATTTTCTTCTTTTCCTCATTCCTATACTCTTATTAAACCCTCTTTTTTATTCTTTTAATCCCAGTCTGAAGTTATAATCACTTATTCCCAGACCTTACTGTCTCATCTATTTCCTGTTTGGGGAAGCTGGCAGATTAACACAATAGCAGAGATCTTTTATGCAATTTCTGGAACAAGAAATGCTAAGAATAAATTTGAATTATTTTCTAATATCAGGTGACTTGGGGATTCAGTGGTAGAGTTGGCCAGCTATTTACTTATTCGCTATTATTATTATTATTGATAACAACATTTACCATATGCTGTGTGGCTGTATAGCATAGCTACTAAGCAAGTCTGCATTTGCATTCTCCCTTATTACTGACTCACTGTGTGATATCAAGTAAATTATTAACTTCTCTAAGCCTCACTTTTTTCATCTGTAAAACCCACTAGACGGTTTTGAGGATTAAAACTATCCCAGAAACCTCAGGGTTGGGGAATGAATGATAGACTAGAGTATACTTACTGTTATTCTACTATAGACTTACTGTTATTTTAGAAATGGAAGAAATTTTTATCATTGATGTGGAAGCAGTGGCCACCAGAGGTTCTGAGGAGAGGAAGAGGGAAAAATAGGTATAATATGGGGGCATTTTCAGGACATTGGAACTGTCTTGAATGATGTAGCAATGACAGATATAGGCCATTATATATCTTATCATAACTTACAAAATTGTGCAGGAGAGAGCTTAACCTATAATGTAAACTATAATCTACACTTAGTGGCAATGCTCCAATATGTGTTCATCAATTGTAACAAATGTACCGCACTTAAGAAAGATGTTAATGTGGAAAAGTATGGGAGGGGTAGGGAGTGGGGCATATGGAAATCCCCTACATTTTTTACATAACATTTATTTGATCTAAGTATGTTTAAAAAAATTTTAAGTATATTAAAAACAAAACAAAACAAAAGAACACATTACTATATCTGTTTCTTGTATTATTTATATATATATTTTATTTACCTATTTCCTGCATAGTATTTATTTAAAGCACTGTATGTTTTTCTTGATTATTTGCACTCCTCAGTTAATGTTTCATAAGAAATATTACTTTATTCATTATTCCACTCAGAATCTATGACAGTACCTAACATATACAAGGTGTTTAATAAAGAGGAATGAATGAATGAAATGGGAGTAATGCAGTATTTATACATGAATGCAGCCTATTACCATTAGCATAAAGTTTGTTAAAAATCCACACAGAAACCTTGTGAAATAAGTGTCATTTTCTCATGTTAGTGATAAGAAAACGGAGGCTCAGAGAAGTTGAAGAACTCTAAATCACACAGCAACTCCTGGTGGAATGGAGGCTCATATTATTTCTCTCTGTGGTGAGAGTCCATCCCATACTTAATTTTTCTAATTTTATAAACAAACATCAGTAAAGGGGTAACTTAGGTTTGTTTCATGAAATGACAGAGCCTGAGACAGGTATTTTGGCATAAGAGCTTCTGGAGAAACCTCTTTGAAAATAACTAAAAGTGAGATGGGGAAGAACAAGAAGCTAAGCAATAATGTTTTTTTTTTGTTGTTGTTGTTGTTTTTTGTTTTTTAATATACTTTTAAATTTTTTTAAAAAAGATACTTAGATTACATAAATGTTACATAAAAAATATAAGAGATTCCCATATGCTCTACTCTCAACCCCTCCCACATTTCCCCACATTAACAACATCCTTCATTAGTGTGGTACATTTCTTACAATAATGTGCTTTTAAATAATCCCTAGACTGATCCTGATCCCAAGGGGAGCTCTGGAGTATGAATGACATCACAGATTTGTTCTGCCTTGAAGTGGGTTGGGGGCTGGGATTTTGTATACATATATCAGTTGGTTGTTTGGGTGCTTTTTGTCTTCCTCCCCAGTTCTCAAGCTTCTTCTGGTGAAGCTGATTTTGTCAGCCAAGGGCAATTATCAAGAGAAGTGTGCAGTTGTACCTGTTAGCAGCTGGCATTCATAGTTAATAGGCAATAGATGCACTGGCCCAGTAGAGAAAATCTGGGCAAAACACCAGTAGTATCTCTCAAGAGAGAATTGATAAGCCTGAGCTGAATCTTGATTTTCTGTGTGCATTTATTTTGCCCCTGAAGCTTACATCCACATTTCCTGAGTTTTGTAAAATCACCTATGTATCAAATTTTTGTTTTGAGTAATAGTGAATCAAATAAAGGAGAAAAAGTCAAATGCAGAAAACAGTATGCCAGTAGCCACTGAAACATCAACTGCAATAATTTATTGTTGGTCATGCTTTAAACTTGATACCACAGTCAACAGTCAGTGGGCTTATACTTTTAATACCTGGTAACTGACAACCAGATTCTATCTTGTTCTGTGCTGGTCAAGTTTCCAAACCTTGCCCACTCTATGAAGATCCATTTGTTTCTTCCTGTTTGGACCTTCACTGAATGTCTACTCTGCCTTTTTGGATTCTGTCTAGAATTTACCTAATTGTGTTTACATCTTCTTTGGATTGATTCTTCTGTTTTGAATTCATATCTCCCTGTGCATGATTATATGTCATATTTAGTCTCAGACTTTACCCAAACCTTTGGATTTGCCTCTCTCCTGGCCCCACACACCAGGTCCTGCAGCCTTAGCTCTAAGTGATCCCAGCATCCTTCTTTTTAGCAACCTAATGGCAGTGGCCTCTTCATGGAGAGGACATAAGTTTATAATTGCAAATAGTCATAAAATGTTATGCAATTCAGAGCATTTAATTATACAGAGAAGGTTGACTCTATAATTTTAAACCCCTTGAGGACTCTTTACTTGCCCATTGCAATCCCCATAGATGTCAATAAAGCCACAACTTGCACATTAGAAAGTAAGAAACCATCTCTGGGGACAGCTGAGGTTTGGGTTAACCGCAAGGAAATGCCTTCCTGGAGGCCAAGTAATCATGGTTAAAGGGCAGGGAACTCTGGTGAGAATTATTCTAATCTGTTGAAAATGAGGGGACCATGGATTTTGTAAAAATAAATCCTTTACCTTCTAAAATCTTATACTTACAATATTAGTGTTACTTACATTTGAGAAATTAGACGTGAAACTATACCTGGATTTCCTAAAATGGAATAATAACAACAGCAACACATATAATAATAATAATATAATAGGAGGAGGAGAAAGTAATAATAGCAAATCCTACAGTATCCTGTTTTCTTTATTGTGTTCATTTAAACTATGATTTTCCAGTGTACTCCAATATTGAAAGAAGCTAATATATATCGGGCAATGTGCTAGATACTTAAGAGAGGGACGTAAAGTGTAATGAGAAAATTCTCCTGCCATTAGGGGACTTACAGTTTGGTAGAGGTAAGTGAAATGTGAAAAATTAACAATTGTAAAATGTTACCTTTCTCATAGAAAATCTACAAAGGGATAGTGTGATGGTATGAAGATGAGTGTTCAATTCTACATGTGTCAAGGTGAGGAAATATTTCATAGAGTAGGCAATTCAAGGTGAATCTTGAAAATCCTTTCTCCTTATCCTTGCAACTTCTGATTATGTAAACAAATTAAGGACTGTGAATGTTTTCATTCTTTTTTTATTTTTGCATATATGCAGCAAATAAGTTAGCTCTAGAGGTAATTGCCTAAGAATTACCCCCTGAACTCCTTCTTGCTCAAATGTGGCCTCTCTCTAAGCCAAACTCAGTATATAAACGTGCAACCTCCCCAACCCCTCCCGGCATGGGACATGACTCCCAGGGATAAGCCTCTTGGGCACTGAGGGATTATTACCAAGAACCAACTAGCAATGCATTTGGAAAAAGACATTGACCAAAGTGGAGAAATATTAAATACAAATGAATTTTTATGACTAAGAGATTTCAAAGGGATTTAGGAGATCATTCCAGAGGCTAAGCTTATGCATGTCTTAGCAGGAGCTCATTGACTGCCACAGTAAACAGTGCCTCAAACAGTGGGCCTCCTGAGGGCTCTAGAGACAGCTAAACACTATGGGCAGGGCAGACAATTTCAGGAATTTGGCACCCTGTCAGTGGGCCTTACTTTGGAATATATGCTCCCAATGTAACAAAGTTAGATTCATTTATAATTTCCCTCTTCTGCCCCTTCTATTTGAACATATAATTAGCACCATGATTGTCAAATATATGTCCCAGAAACTTAAATCTTTTATCTGTTCATATGCCAATTGAGCCCTGAATCTCAGCAGAGTTCCAACATCTAATCTCAAGTTCATTGGACTCGGCCAGGACAACTAGGCAGGACATCAAAAGGATGATGATAGACAATGCCTATTCCAAAAAACAGAGAGTATCTACAACTGCAAGCAAAACAGTTCTATCCATCTGCCCCATGGGATCTAAGACCACTCTTAATCAGAAACAGTGGGCATAACCATTCCCAAATCCTCAATATTGAGAAATGAACAAACATAAGGGGGAAAAACTATGGACTAAAGTAGACTTATTATTTTAGCAATGGAAGAACTTCTATCATTGATATAAAGGCAGTGGTCACCAGAGTTTCTGAGGGCAGGGAGAGGGAAGAATAGGTGTAACGTGGGGCATTTTGGGGACATTGGAATTGTCCTGCATGACATTGCAATGACAGATAAAGGCCATTATACATTTTACCAAAACCTATAAAATTGTGCAGTGCAAAGTGTAAACTATAATATAAACTATAAACCATGGTTAGTTGCAATGTTTCAATGCATGTCCATCAATTATAAGAAATTTACCACATTAATGAAAAATGTTGATAGTGGGGGAAAGTGTGGGTGGGTGGGGGTGGGGGATATGGGAATCCCTATATTTTTATGTAATCTAAAGCTTCTTTAAAAATAAAAATAATTAAAAAAAGAAAAGTAATGCATGACAATGGGTAAATATTGGGTGGGAGGGGCTTAGATTTCAGTTGGAGAAAGAAAATATTAAAAAGGTTTTGGGAAAAAAATAAGGTTTTGAAACCAGAGTTGAAATATCATATCTCAGAGAAGCACCAGACATTCCCTCTCAGCAAGAGGTCAGGGCTACTTCCTGAAAGCAGATGAGTTAGGCCTACAGTAATGAGTATTGACAATAGAAATGTGAATAGGACAAAAAAATTGCTAGTGATTTTTCCTTTTGAAGTTGTTAGAAAAATTATTATTTAGCCATAATACATACAGGAAGACAATTTATTGTTGCCTGAAATTAGCATGGACTTTTGAAAGTTGAATTAACACTTTCATTAAAGAGGCAAAATCCCCTGTCTTAAGGAACTTTAAATCTAGAAAAGGGAGTGCACAATTAAAAATTATACAAATATACACTTACACAATTATATGCATATGTGCAGTTATTGGTCTTTCACTGTATGTATTATACTTTATTTCATCAAGAAAATGTTAATGGAGACCCTACTCTTGTAATTTGCCAGGGCTTCTATGACAAATACCACAGGATGTGTTGGCTTAACAATAAGAATTTATTGTGTCACACTTTTGGAGGCTTCAAGTCCAGCATCATGGTACTGACAGGGATTGTTTTTTTTTTTTTTTTAGGTGTCTGTAGCCTTCTGACACTTCTGTCTCATGGCAATCTCTGTCCCCTTATATCTGCTACTCTGGTTTCTGCTGAGTTCTGGCTTATAAGGGTACCAGACATATGGCTAAGGTCCACCCTGATTCAATTTGGCCATCTCTAAATACGATCTTTGAAGATCCTATTCATAAATGAATCCACACCTTAACTAATGATAGCATTTTCAGAGCTCCTATTTACAAGTGGTTCATACCCACAGGAACATGGTTTAAGACTTGAGCATGCCTTTTATGAAGAACATGATTCAATTCCCAACACCTACCATGTACTTGGAACTGCTTTAATTCATAAGAATGAATTAAAAATAGACTCTACCCACTAGGAAATTTCAATCCAGTAGGTGAGATAGGATATACAATGAAATAAACATAATTCAAAAGGCAAAGAAGTTAAGTGTCATAGGAAGAATGTGGAATATGCTATAGGATTCCTGAGGAGAAAGAGATTACATTTGGGTAGGAGAAATACATATGTTCTGGTTGAGAAATTGGCAAACTACCCAAATCTTAAAAACAAAAGTTGATAGTTTGGATATGTGCACAAGGGGATACAGATAAGTGGAAGTATGCATAAGACAGATAGGCTGAGAATGTGGGATATATGAAGAGACTGATGAATTTTAGTTTGACTAAAAATAGTTCCATTAATTAGTATAATTAGGAAACAGGCTGGACAATAGATTGAAGTCAGATTGTAAGAATATCACACAAGAAAGTATAGACATTATTCCTTAGGCATAAGGAAGCCAGAAAAGAATCTGAGCAGGGAGCAACATAATAAATACAAAATTATTGCATGCTTACAATGTGCCAGGCACCATGCTAAATATTTTACTTATATTGTCTCATTTTAATCTTTACAACAAAACTCTTAATCAGGTTTTATTAGTCCTAATTTACAGAAAAGTAAACGAAGATATTTTAAGTGTTGTTAGATCTTATTAATATCAGAGAAGACACAACTTTTTTAACATTTTATTTTGAAATAATTTCAAACTTTCAAGCCAGTTGCAAAAGTAATACAAATCTCATACAGAGAATTCCAACACAACCTGTCCACAAGGTACCCAGATTCACCACTAGTTTTAATATTTTGCCAACTTTGTTGTATCATTCCATCTATCTGTCTGCATCTATCTTTCTATATCTATCTATCATCTATCTACCTACCTATCTATAGAGCTAGCTAGCTAGCTAGCTACCTGTCTACCTACCTACCTACCTTTCTTTCTTTCTATCTTTCTATCTATCATCTATCTATATTCTGAATATTTGAGAGCAGGTTGCATACATCATATTGCTTGAACACAATCTCTATGGACATGTCCTATGAACAAGGATATTCACTGATGTAGTCATCTTATGTGCAGTTATCAAGTTTAATAAATTTAACATTGATATAAAGCTTACTTTCTATAGTCCAGTTTATTCTTGTGTTCCAGTAATGTCCTTTTGAACCTTTTTTCCTCCAGCCTTAAATCCCATCCTGTATCATGCATTGCATTTAATTGTCATTTTTACTATAGTTTATTTCTCTTTCTTTTTTACATTGTGCCAACATTTGTACAACATAAATCTTCCCATCACATCTCCTCCCTGATAAAGCATATCATTTAGTGGGATTAATCACATTCACAATGCTGCAGTACCTTCACCACCATCCACTACTAGAACTTTCCCTTAACCCTAAATAAAAAGTTCATACTCATTTTGCATTAACTCTATATTGCCCCTGACCCTGCCTCTTGTAACTGGTACTCCACTTTCTTTATTTCTCTATGAGTTTGAATATTCCCTGATCTTTTCTTTGTGGTTACCAAGGGACTTAAATTTAACATGCTAAATTTATAACAATCTCATTTGTTTTGATATCAACTTATCAACTTCAATAGCATACATAAACTATGTTCCTATAACCCTCTGCCCGTCCACCTTTATGTAGTTTTTGTCACAAATTATTTATTTATACACTACAAGTCCAAAATCATTGATTTATTCATAGGTCTTTTACATTGTGTAGGAAATAAAAGGTGGAATTACAAATAAAAAATACAATAGTACTGGTATTTATAATTGCCCATGTCATTAACTTTATCGGAAATCTTTATTTCTTCATGTGACTTCAGTCAATTGTCTATTGTCCTTTCCTTTCAACCTGCATTTCTTTTAGAGCCAGTCTAGAGGTGATGAAGTCCCTCAGCTCTTGTTTCTGTGGGAATGTCTTACTCCCTCTCTCGTTTTTGAAAAAGAGTTTTGCCATGTATAGAATTCTTAGTTGATAATATTTTGCTTTCAGCACTTTAAATGGGTTTTCTCACTGCCCTCTTGTATGGATGGCTTCCTATGAGAAATTGGCACCTAATATTATTGAGGATCACTCGATTCTGACATGTTATTTTTCTCTTGAAGCTTTCAGAATTTTCTGTCGTTGGCATTCAACAAGTTGATTATAACATGGCACAGTGTGGGTCTATTTGGGTTTATACTGTTTGGAGTTTGTTGATCATCTTAGATATGTATATTCATGTCTTTCATAAATTGGGAACGTTTTCAGCCATTATTTCTTTGAATATACTCTCCTCTTTCTGTCTTTCTTCTTTTGGGCATACATATTGTTACACTTGATGAAGCCCCACATGTTCCTTTGACTGTTCACCTTTCTTCATTCTTTCTTCTTTCTGTTGCTCAGACTGGATGATTTCAATTGCCTTATCTTAAAGTTCATTGATTCTTTCTTCTACCAGCTCCATTCTGATGTTGAATCCCTCTAGAGAATTTTTTTTTAAAAGATTTTATTTATTTATTCATTTATCCCCCCCATGCTGCTTGTGCTCGCTGGGTCAGCTAACCACGCCGTGCGGGCGGGCTTGCCTTCACCAGGAGGCCCTGGGAACCGAACCCGGGGCCTCCCATATGGTAAACGGGAGCCCTACTGATTGAGCCACAGCCACTTCCCTCTAGAGAATTTTTAATTTCTATTACTGTGGTCTTCAGTTATATTTGATTCCTTTCCATAATTTACATTTTCTTATTGATTTTATTTATTGATATTATCTTTGTGTTTATGTATCATTTTTTTCTAATTTTCTTTAGTTCTTTGTTCATGTTTTCCTTTAACTCTTTTTTACATATTTAGGACCATTTTTCTTAAAAAGCCTTTATCTTGAATATCTCAGGTATAATCTTCCACACTGATGGTTTCTAAAGCTTTAATCTTCTCCTATGCCTGGGCCATTGTTTCCTATTTCATTGTATGTTTTGTGACCTTGTGTTGAAACCTGGATATTTTGATATTTTAATGTGTTATTGCTAAAATTTAGATCCTGAGATGCCTGTTCCTTAAGCTGGTATCCAGCTAGTGTTATTGAAGAGCATTCAATGAATGCCAGGAGCTAACCAAAAACATAAAAATAAAAAATAAAAAAAAAAGAGAGAAAGAAACCACTTTCCCAGTCACCAGTCTTTGCAAATTGACCTGTGCCAGTGCTCTCATTCAGAACTTACTCACAAAATGAGTTTAAAGAATAGCTCCAGGACAAAGCATAGGGGCCTCCCTGGTCCTTTCTGCACACATCTTGTCTTGGGCATGCACATTTGATCCTAGGAATTCCCCCATTTAGACAGGTACTAATATCCTCTCTTCCCTAGGAAACAGTTTCCTCGTTGTCCAAGTTCTGCATTGTATGTTCTACACCCAACAATCCCTTTCCCCAGGCAGTCACTTGTCTACTCTTCCAGGGCAAGATCTGAGACAGCAAGTCTCTCACACCACCAGCAGGCAGATTGGGCTAGACATACATGACCCCAATAAGTACATAAGGGTTACTCTGCTTCCTCTGGAACTGGGACCAGGTATCTGCACTAATAGTATGGTCAGTGAGGGGTGGGTGACAGACCAGTCAGGGTGTCACAAGATCCTACTGCTTTTAAATAGCCTTTTTCTTAATTTGGCACTTGCATTTTTACTGCAGTCCTCTAACTCTTTTCTGGAGCTTTGAGAAAGATGTTTCTGAAAACTTTTGCTGGTTTTTCAAGGCTCATGTGGGTGCAGAGTCCTAAATCTTCTTACTTTGCCATCTTGATAGGTGCAGGGCCCCAGAGGCTCTAATTTAAGTCTTTAAAATCTAACTTCACACCCAGTATATTTCTCATCTCAGACTTTGTAGTTTCCATCTCTAAACTTTTGATTTGGGTTTTTTAAAATATCTTTTGTGCCTCTACTTTCACATTTGAACATGAGTGACACAGTTCTAATAACTGTTTTTATGTCCTTGTCTGACAGTTCATATCTATACCAATTCTAGGTCAGTTTCAATTGACTGAATTTTCTCCTTATCATTGGTCATATTTCACTGCTTCTTTGTATTATTGTTAATCTTTGATTGGAACCAGATATTGTAAATTTTACATAGCAGGGTGCTGGATATATTGTGTTCTTATAAATATTCTTGACCTGTGTTCTAGGATGCAATCAAGTTATTTAGAAAGAGTTTGACTATTTTAGGCCTAGATTTTAAGATTTCTTAGGTGACAGTGGAGAAGGGCTCAGTCTAGGGCTAATTATTTCTCACCTCTGAGGCATAACCTTCATCTTCTCCACCTCAAACCTCATATTTCATGAGTTTTTCCAATCTGGCTGATGGCAACAGGCATCATTCTCTTTGGTGTCAGTTGGGCACTATTACCCTAGTTATTTCCAGTAGTTCTTTCCCAGGCCTCACGTTTCCTCACATGCATTTGCTGATCAGGACACTGCTGACTATTCCACGGGGACTCAGCAGACATATGGATTTTTCTCTGTGCATAGCAATCTGCTTTCCAGTATTTTTTCCTGCAAACTCTAGGTGTTTTGTTTTACCAACACTCTCAGATTTGTTCCTTCAATTCAGTTCCCCTCCTTGTGCTATGGCTAGGTAACTCTCTAAGGCATTAAGCTGGAGGCACTCAGAGGTCTCACTTCATTGCTTCTCACTTCACTGGAATTATTGTCCTTCATTTTCTGATGTCCAATTCTTCCAAACTATCATATATATACTTGGTCTGGATTTTGGTTATTTCAGGCAGGAAGGTAAATTTGATCCTTATCAGTCCATCCTGGTCTGAAGAGGAAGTCAACCTAAGTAGTTTAATTTTAAAATATTGTTTCCCCCATAAATTTTAGGATGGAAGCAGAAGAGTGTTATTAATTTAATTGTGTTCTTCAAAGTGATACGTTGAAGACCTAATCACCAGTACCTCAGAATGTGACCTAATTTGTAAATAAGGCCATTGCAGGAGAAATTAGCAAGTTAATTTAAGGTAATACTGTAATAGGGTAGGTCCTTAACCCAATATGATAGGTGTCCTTATAAGAAGAGGAAATTTAGACACAGACAGAGGGGAGAATACCATGTGACAGCATGGATTGTCAGCAAGCCTCGGCCAGAAGCCAGGAGAAAGGCATGGAACAGATTCTTCCTACAGGTTTCAGAGGAAGCATGGCCCTGCCAACTCCTTGATTTCAGACTTCCAGCCTCCAGACTTATGGAACAAAAAATTTCTGTTATTTTGTAAGTTTGTGGTACTTTGTTATGGCGGCCCTAGGAAATTAAGACAAAGAGTAAGGTAGGTAGTGACATTTTATAATTAATAAACATTTAATACAAATCACCAAGATACATGTGATGCATCTTTATTATGGTGATTGAAGGATGGAACAAGTAAGAAACACAGGCATACGGGATTTCTTCTCCAGGGAAGAAGAAGACGAAGCAGAAGGCTGCATAGTTATGAATGCTGGTAAACGCAATCCTTTCAGGACCTTGGAAATCTCACTGCTCTAGAAGGTCTTCCAAGGTGGAGCCCTTTTACCCTTCACTTCTTCTTCTTATCCTTCCCTATCTGAGTGCAGGTTATTCTAATTGCCTTCTTCTCTTCGTCTTTTCTTTTAGTGCAAACACCACTCTTAATGGATAGGGCATTCAATGATATTTTAGTTACTATTTAATAATATTTTCACACCATCAGTTTCCTATTATTAATGTGGTGAATTGAATTTCAATATCCCTTCAGTATCTACTAGAAACCCATTTGTGAGTATGATGCTCATTAAGAGAGCTATCATAGAAGTTTGGTGCACATTTCTTTAATATACCAGAAGCATGGACTTCACAGATACACCTCTGAAGAATGACGTCTAAATCATATTTTAAAAATCAAAATTATATTTTAAATGTGTTAAAGATCTTGATTTTTAAAATATTATATCATTGCTTGGTTTAAACATAATGAATAGCTACCTCTGATTTATCATTTTGAGGAAAACATAGATTTATATTCTAGTATTGGCTATCCCCATTCCACTCCCCTTACATCAGTATATCTACTATATTTCTTATCAGTAATTTTCATGATAAAGTTTAGACACATCAAGATGAGATTGTATACCTAAGTGATCTATTTGACATAAACTAGAAATCCCCTAATGGAAATAGTTATTTGAGCTATAATTAATATTTGATAGTGGGCCTTATTTTATTTTCATTTGAACAGAGTTATATTGAATGAGAACTGCATATTGCTCAGTCACATAATTACAATTCATGACAGCACTTCATATGTGAATCATGTAAACAAAGAAGTATCAATTTGATAACCACAATAGCTAAAAATAGGAAAAATTTGGTATTTTATTTGGTTTAGGGAATTTTTGGTTTATCACTCATAAAATACTAAATGCAGAATTTATTGAATTCTAATGTAAGTATTAACAATAGATATTTGATACATATTGATAAGAATAATATAGTTGATATTTATTTGATATATTTGATGTTTAGTTTATCGATAGATATGATAGCTTTAATAGACATCTATGCTGGAATTAAAATGATCAGTCCTTGATTTTATACAACTTTGCAATGATTCTCCAATTGTCTTCCACCACGGATTGTAGTATGGTCTACTGAATTGAAGGAATATTCTGGAAACTGTTGGGTTATTTTTTTTTCTTTTACCATATTTCTTTCAAATACCATGAAAAGTTTCAGTGTCTTATTTTAGGGTATAAATGATATTTGAAATTGCACAGACAATATAAATCTTATTGACACAAATGTTACCAAACTTAATAAATTTATTTTTTTCCTGTTCGAAGACATAATTTTATATTTATGGAGACCAGGTTAATTGTAATATATTGACAAACTAAAAGCTTTGTGATTCATCTTATTCTTTTATTTTCAGGGTTTTTAAATGTTATGCCACAGACAAAGGTGTGTGTTTTGCAAAGTAGTCCTGTATGTGTACCCCTAAAGAGAAAATAAAGCCAATGTACTGTTTGCTTGTGTTCACTCTGCCTCCGTCTATCTTCTCTGTCCTTCTAGAAAATGAATGCTTGAATAGAATGGCCTAGACGTTGGGACCACTTCTCTTTGTGTCTTGTTCAATGTGAAGATCTTACAGCCTGAAACAATATCTCCATTAGAAAACAGAATTATTTAGTGAGTACATGCATCTCTGTGATTTCAAGGGAGGAGTCCAGAGTTTTGTAAAGGGAAAAATAACGTTTTCAAATCCACATAGAAGTCATTCAAAGTGCAAAGCTAAGTGAAAAGAAAAAGCAGCCACCCCCTTTAAATCCTAGGCCTTAAGATGCTATATAGGCTGTAATTTGCATTTTCATTACCTAGTTAATAGTCATTCAAACTAAAAAGATACACAACATAGAATAAAAAGTGTAGACATAATTTTTATACCTACTAAATAATATCTGAGACATAAGAAAGCTACTAAAATGTTAATATTTTATAAAGATACATTATTACTTCTTACCAATTTAGTGACTTAAAAAATCCATGTTTAATTTTCTTTAATCACTACACTTGTTTCTTCAGTCCATACTGAACAATAATCACAGAATTGCCTAAATTGCAAATTTTGGTGTGACTTTGATGATTCATACTATTTCTTTAAGTTAAATGCGAGGTGTCTCAAGACCTGAATGTATATAAACATATAGCAATAGCAAAACTTATTTGGTAGAACTGTTTCAAAAAACATATGTTCTACAGATTTGGCAATCAGGCAGGGTTATGAGAATTACATGTTATAACATTCAATCACAGACTTGGTATAGCAGCCCTAGTCACTTTTATAGATATCCAGAAAACCAGGCCAGGCCAAGCAAGAGCAAGAAGCTTAGAATAAAATTAGAGGGCAATCTGGCTGACTCTCTAGGGGAAAAAAAGAATATTAAAGTGAGAAGAGAGTTAAGAATGTTGGGAGAAAGGAGGGAATCAAAAGGGGAAAATTAACTCCTCCTAAAGAAATCATTTTGTAGATTAGTAATTTCTCTAAATAGTGATACATGTGAAAACCAAAGAGCATAATGAATGATACAAAGGATACTTGAAACTGTCAAGCACATATTTCATATAAAGTAGGAAGAAAAAGAATCTTGGGTGTGAAAAATATTTCTATAAAAATAAAAAAGTTTGTTCAGAAGGAATGTTTCTTTAAGCTCTCAGCGCTCACAGCACATCCTCAGAAATTTAGTGGGATATACTGCAGTATCATAAATCAATGAGAGGACATTTTGAGTCATGGGAAATTAGCTGACTCACTTAGGTAAGAGGCAAATCATAGCACTTCCATTCAGAAACCTTTTATGAGACCACATGCTTGCTTGCCCGAGACACACCTATGTCTAGAAAGAGATAGCCTTAACTGTATTATGTTGGTTTTCCTGTGGTTTTTCTGCCTGACTGAAGGAAATATTTTTTTTAGCTATAATCTTTCTCATTTTCAGGCAAGGACCCCTGAAGTCCTGTTTGTTTTGATCAGACCCATTGCTGTAGATTACAATTAATATTATCAGCTCCAGAACACAAAAGATTTCAACACTAACATAAGGGAGTAGAGGAGGAGATCTAGTTTTTTTTTT
>JAKSZT010053768.1:5241128-5278217 GCA_026826555.1 Tolypeutes matacus
AGTGTTCTTGAGACTCCACCTGTCCCTGTCTTGCTTCATTCTAACCCATCCTACCTCAAACGCTTGCATTATACCAGTGAAACATCTAACAGGAAAGTAAATGTGGATCTTAGAGGAATTTTAGTATCAAGAAACTTGAATACTAAACATACAAACCACATAAAGGCAAAACTAGTTTTTACAAAATAGAACCTTTTTGCTGAACAATGTTTCTTTAAAGGTCATCATCCAGCAAGTGAAAAGCTCCGAAAGAATGAAAGTTCAATCCAAACAGAGTAAACCTGGAAAAGGAGACTTTTAAAATGAAAGTTATCATCATTTAAAAAGAGTGAATTTCTGATGCCACTAAATATTTCTCATTCAACTCTGGATACGATTTGACAAAAGTTACGGAGATAATATATTAAAAGAGAAAGAAGGCATGAAAAGAGTTGTAGATCATGCTATTATAGGAAACCAGAAAGTCAAAGCAGAAGCAGAGTAAATTGCTCTATTAACAATTAGAGGCCTTAAAAATACCTCCCATACTTACACTATGGTTTACAGTAATAAACCAAGTATTAGTCAGCCAAAGGGTGCTGATGCAAAATATCAGAAATCTGTTGGCTTTTAAAAAGGGTATTTATTTGGGGTAGAAGCTTACAGTTACCAGCCATAAAGCATAAATTACTTCCCTAACCAGAGACTGTTGTACACGTTGGAGCAAGATGGTTGCCGACATCTGCAAGGGTTCAGGCTTCCTGGGTTCCTCTCTTCTCAGGGCTCGTTTCTCTCCAGGCTCAGCTGCTCTGCTCTCTCCACAAGGCCAGCTGTAAACTGTCAGGAGAACAGCTTGTCTCTCTTCTCCCAGCTTCTGCCTTATCTGCTTCTCTGTGTGTTTACTTCCCAGGATCCAGGATCAGAACTCCAACCTCCCTTCTCTGCAGTGTGGTTTCTCTGTGAGCCCTGCCCATCAAGGGGGCGGGGACTCAATGTCTTACTGATGTGGCCCAATCAAGGCTTTAATTATTATTTAATCAAATAAAAGTGAAACCACTGAATGCAATATAATTTAATATGCCCAGAGAAAAAGACCAATTCACAAATATAATCCAATATCTATTTCTGGAATTCATAAATAATGTCAAACTGCTACAAACCACATTCCCCCATTCTATTTGAACTATGTTTCCACATCTGTTGTAGAAATAGAGTGGATAAAATTTGCTTTTCCTTTAAGAAGCTTGTGCATCCTGGGAAGGCCTTTAGAATACACAATTAGCCAAGTCTGCAACACCTGTGCTGTCAGATGTTCTTGTTTTCTAAATTTATAAATCCCAGCAAGTTGTTGGGAATGAACCTGGAATGATGCACAGAAATGCCTGAGACATTCTTTAAATTAATAAAATTTTAAACAGTACTGACTGATGTAATTGAAGGGTGGTAAACTTTTTCTGGACAAACATAAAAACATTGTAGCCATGTTTCTTCTATTCTCTTGGACCAACGAAAATGATAATTAACACATTATCTACAATATTAGAAATTTAGCCTGGAATAAACTGTTGATATTCCTAATTCTGAGATGCTGTTGGCCCTAAGTTGGGATAATATGGAAAACTATGAGAATAACCATGCTCAAGTGTTCTAACAACTTTGTAATACTTGAATCTGAAATCACATCCTTCATATTATTAAAGCCAAGGACTTCTTATATGTCTCCCAGGGAATCTTCATTTAAACTTATATTTGGATAAAGATTAGGCTATTGTGACAAGTTTTTTCAAAGTACAATGGCTTAAACAAGGTAAACATGAATTTTTTCTGTGATAAAATTTTGCAGGCATGTGATCTAGGGATGGCAAGGTATACTAGAAGATAGAGAAACAAAACTCTTCCATGTCTTTTGTTTTCCATAGGCTATTACCTCATTAGCTTGACTGAAGTTAATCCTGATGTCCATACTACAGCAGGTAAGAAGGTTGAAGAAGAAGGAAATTATCTGTATGCTTATTTTCTTTTAAGAGAATGATGCAGAAGTTGTACACTTCACCTCTGCTTTTATCCCATTGGCCACAATTGGTTATGTGACTGTAACTGGCACAAATGGAGACTGGAAATCTTAATTGGGTGGGTAGCCATACACCAGTCAACATGCCTATCTTTATAATGAAAATGAGAATAAATATTGCAGAAGACAATTAGCAATCTCTTCCATAAAAGTGTTCACAAATTAAAGGTACATAAATCTTAATCAGATAAACATGGGTGCTTTGATTTCAGCTCTGCAAAATTCCTCATAAAATTTTTGTAAACTTAAGATTTATAAAACTAATAGCTGCTCTTTCTACAGCTAACGACTATGGCATTTTCTGGATTTTAAACCTTCAATTGAGCATGTTCAGTGGAGAGTTTTCAGCCCTTCATGCATCTATAAGGTTTCCTTTTTATGTCTTTGGATCTTTCTAACTTCATTTAAAGGGTTTATGGTCTTTTATATCTAATTTGCTTTCAGTCAATTATATCACTTCATAGTTTTAATACTGGGAATTTGAAACCACCCTAATGACCAAATATTGGGGATTTAACTGTAAATAACTATTTATGCAATTATGAGAATAGAGATATAGAAACACATCATTAAATATATTCCCAAGACCAGACATTTTTTTTAAGTGAGTTACTTCAATCATTCAAGGAATGTTATGTTAATTACTGCAAAGCAGAAACAAAGTGGAAAACGCAAGTAGATGCCATATACATTTTAGAACAAAAATTTCTCATACATTCCTTTCCTAAAACATTGCTTGAAATATAGTGGGCACAATAAATTGTCTGAAGGTCATTGAATATGTGAGTATTTTATTCATTGTATTTGAATCCTTTGCAACAGCAAAAAATGGCATTTATCAAGATTGTGATAGCTGTGATTTTCCTGTTGTTGATGAATGAGGACACATGCCAGTGGGGTTTGTTCATTCTTTATAGGTTATGACTTTCTCCTGTTCACTGAGAAATCATTCTCAAATTCGTGATTTAGAATTGGACAACTACTTATAGCTGAAAAATTACCACCCACGTGTTATAACATCAAAATATTATTTCTAAGAAGATAAAGATGTTTATTCATTTTATCAAAAATGTATAATTAATTTAACTTATATTTGACATATTTTAACTTAGATTATGTTATGGTAAACCAAGCACAAAAGTAGACATGAAGTAGAAGTATACTGTTCATTCTTATGAGATTTGTACTGTTTACTTTTTTATTCATCTTTTTAAACTGCAAATGCTTTTATTTCTTATTTTTGAAGGTTTTGCTAGATATAGTATACTTGCTTGACAGTTAATTTTCTTTCATTACTTTTTAAATATGTTTTATTTTTTAAAAGATACTTAGATTACATAAAATGCTACATAAAAAAATATAAGGGATTCCCATATGCCCTACTCCCCACACCTCCCACTTTTCCCCACATTAACAACTTCTTTCATTAGTGTGATACATTCATTGCAATTGATGAACACATTTTGGAGCACTGACACTAAGCATGGAATATAGTTTACATTGTAGTTTACACTCTCTCCCACTCAATTCTGTAGCTTATGGCAGGATATATAATGGCCTGTATCTGTTGTTGCAATGTCATTCAGGACAATTCCAAGTCCTGAAAATACCCCCATATTACACCTCTTTTTTCCTCTCCCTGCAGTGGCCACTGTCTCCACATCCATGATATAATTTCTTCCACTGGTAGAATCACAATAAGTCTATAGTAGAATACCAGTAAGTCCACTCTAGTACACATTTATTCCCCAATCCTGAGGATTTTGGGATGGTGATGCCCACTCCACCTCTAATTGAAAGGGAGTTTTGATCCCATATGGCTGATGGATGGGACTCTCTTGCTTGCAGTTGTAGACTCTCTCAGTTCCTTAGTGTAGTGGTTGTCCATCCTTACTTCCTTGTTAGTTATCCTGGGTGAGTCCAATGACCTGGACAGTAGGTGTTGCAACTCTGCTAAGGCTCAGGGCCCAGCTAGCACATGGACAGCCCAAAGATTCAAGTCTCTTGGACATACACCTATGAACTCCAGCAACAAGTATAGATTTAAATAGAAGAGACAGATGAGCCATGTGTAGGGAAGCCATAACTGAGTCCAACTCTATTACACTCAGGAGCACAAACTCCAGGGTAGGGTCCACTGGCAAGGTACCAAACTCCAGAGCTATCTGCCATGACCGTAGGACCTGGGTGTCTCCAGAGCCCTCAGAAGCCCTACTATCTGGGGTAGTATCTACTTTGGCAGTCTATAATATCCTGCTGAAACATGCATAAGAATTACCTCTCTGATGACCTCCTGATTCACTTTGAAGTCTCTTAGCCATATAAACTCATTTGTCTTTACCTTTCCCACCTTTTATTCAAGATATTTCTCCACTTGCATCACTAGCTGGTGCTTGGTAGTAATCCCTCAATGCCAGGGAGGCTTATCCCAGGGTGTCATGTCCCATGCTGGGGGGTAGGTAATGTATTTATATATTGAGTTTGGCTTAGAGAGCGGCCACATTTGAGCAACAAGGAAGCTCCCAGTAGGCACCCTACAACACTAGGAAAAGTTGCAAATTCAAGATCAAAGGCTCATAAGCATTGTCATCAATATCAAGGGCCCATCAAAGAACCATCCTTCTTCACTAGTCATTGCACCTGTACTTGGGGGACTGTTGCAGTTCCATTAGAGAATGAGTCAGAGCTCCCCAGGATGGGAATTCAATATTCTTTCGATTGTTACGTGATCTCTACCCACTGTGGCAATGCCCCATGAACATTTGAACACATTTATATACCTTATATGTATGCCCAGGTGAACTTCCTCCCATATATCCCCATCACTGACACCCATACCATTGATACTCCCCTGCCACAGTTGTAATCCTTCTGTGATCCAAAACTTCTTCAAAAATGAAGCCAAGAATATTGCCAAATACAATTAATAGGAAAATGAAATAATAATAATAGGATTAAACATAAGAAATAAAATACACAATAATTTAGAAAAACTAAAACTAAAATAAAGTAAAAAAAGAAATTAGGATATTAAAAACAATGGGAAATATTTTAAAAAATGAAAAATAATAAAAAATGAAAAAAATTTTTTTGACGTTTTGCCTTTCATCACTGTAATATCTGTTGTCCTGTATGTACAGTGGCATTTCCTTCCATTTCTTCCCCAGTGTCTTACTTTTTTTCATTTTTTCTTCAAAGAAGTTTCAGGTCACAGAAAAATCACATACAGAATATAGGTCACTTCCATATATGCAACATCATCCCCCTCTTCCCACTTCCCATATTAATTACCTTTTTACATGTGGTTGATATATTTGTTACAACTGATGTACAATTATTGAAACATAACTACTAACCATGGCCAATGGTTTACATTATGGCTTACATTTTAGACCTTACACTTTTATAAATTTTTTATGAAATTTAACATGGCCTGTATCCATCATTGAAAGATCATGCAGAACACGTCCATTGTCCCCTAAATACCCCCTCTTCCATCTTTTCTATTCATCCCCTCCCCTCCCCTCAAGGCCCACAGCAACCACCAGGCTTTGAAGGACAAGATCCATAGATACTTGCAACAACACTGAGGGCTTGACACATTAGTCTGTCCTCTCCTATTAGGAACCGCCCATGCTCCCAAGAGACACCCTCCCCTCTGAGAACATATCGGGCCTTCCCAGGATGGGAGTCCAACTCCTTCCTACTCATTATGTGGGTCTCCACCCACTGATACACTATAACAAAATGATCACTCACACATTCTCTAGAAGACTGTCCCAGGTGCTCCCTGTCCCAAATGTCCCCCCATCCAACACCCTAAACCAGTAACCCTTCCTTGTCATATTGCCAAAAGAGCTTTCCCAACATTGTAGTTTCAACCACATACCTGCCAATCCCCACTGTTCACCTACTCTCTCCCCCAAACCTCCCCCCAGTCCCATGGACAGTCCAACACATCCTCTCCACCCTACCACCCTGTCAAGCTTGTACCACCTAAGCCAATAGTATCACTAAACCTCTGTCATGTGTCTTCACTGCACAAATACTCACTTCCACATTATCATAGATTTTGCCCTTATGGGCGTTAAGCTCATAACCTTCTTCTCCCTTTCTATTTCCTGTAAACATATCTTCCAGACTCTAGCTCTTTGAGACTGCTCAATTTGCTTAAGTCAAATCAAAGAGGTCATGTAATATTTGTCTTTCAATGCCTGGCTTACTTCACTCTGTTTACTTTCTTATACATTCAAAGTCCTACTGAGACATCCATGTTCAAAGCTTGTCACTATTCAATACTCTATTAAGAACCATGAGGTCCTGAAAGCCTTGGTCATCCTGATTATCAGAACATCTGTCCATTTTATCAGAAACTATCCAGGTTAGCCATTCCTCTGAAACAATTCTTTGTTTTAATTAATTTTCTTGTCAACCTGCCTTCTTTGAGTTTCATTTTTGGACTAGACTCTTTTGTCTAGAAATCTTGCAGTAACTAACCTTTCCCTGTAGGTTAGAAAAAAACCTCCCTTTCTATACTTTGACTTCTTAGGATGCTCTTAAATTGGAAACCTGTGTCTGTGTTCCTCAGCTAATTTTAATATATCTTTCATATTTCATTGAAAGACTTAGAAACTTTAAAGAAATAAAAAGAATAAATGATCAATTAATGTACAAATCAACCCAATGTAATAATGTAACAATGTTACAAAGAGAAAATCCATTCAAAATTAATGCATATGAATTTTATATTCCTTAAAACTTTTTAAGACAATTTTCATGATTGAGATCATTAGTCTCTTACAGCAACAGTAACAGCATAAGAAAGCATGCAAAGAAGATATTTATTATCCTTGTTTTAGAGATTGGAGGCACAGTAAATTCAACAATGGGTCCAACATTACTCAATTAATAAAGGCAATGCTAGTATCAGGAACTAGCTTTTCTGATTATGACCTCATAAATCATTCCACTAGATTGAGAATCTCCTAATGTGTTTTTATGTGCTTATAAATAATAATCTAATTTAATATTTACCCCCAATATATGCATAATTATTTATAAAATGTTATATGCATATATTATTACACTGAAATTATTTATATTATATTTAAATACAAAAGATATGCAAAATAATAAGATAAAATAAAAATAAATAAAATTTCAAAACTTTTTACATATATGAGTGGGTATGAAAACTGCTCCATCTAGGTAAAGTTCATTTGGAGTCCCATTCACTATCTCATACTCAGTCTAAGATGTTTCAAGTATAAACTAATCATAGAATTTCCTGCATAAACTAATCATGCGATTTACTGATACCTGAAAATACCAGATAAGAAAGTTGGTATACATTATCATGAAAGTATGTTCTCTCTTTTATTTGCTTTTAATGAGCATCTCTTCATTTATCCATTTACAGTACTTTTTAATCATCATGAAACCTAGTCATGTTTTCTCTTGGCACTGAGAACAACATATAACTAAGCAGCAGCTTGAAAATGTATTCCTCTGGCCCATTTCCTAAGGCCATTTCCTCCAAATCACCTTTCCCTGAAAGATCTTGCTGGTTCTCTGAGATCAAAAAAGGGAGTGCTTGTCTTTGACCAGAAGTAACAGAGTAGGAAGTTCATCTAATGATAAGTGAACATCAGCACAGCAGAAGGACAACTGAGCATTAGCCAGCCGCTCTTGCATGGTACAGCCTCCTTACTTTCAAGCTAAAAGTGCTTACATGAACAACTGTCCAAAGTGCTGGACGAGGCCATTAGCAGCTAGCTTGTGTAGTGCAAAATGAATGTATTTCACTCCATTTGAGCTAAGAATGGTTTGGAGCTTCAGTGACGTAAATTGAGCTCCATTATCACTTAGCAGCTTTTTTGGAATTCCATATCCAGTGAATATATCTTGTAGTTCAGGCTGGAGAGAGAGAATTTCATAATAGCCAGTGGCCATTTATAGGAGATAATGAGTACTAATGACTACATGTATAGTTTAGGAAAGCCTACTGTCCACCATTTCTAATATTTGTTTAGCTCATATAAGAACTTTTAAGATATGTTTGTAATATCTGTCTTATATTAGAAAATTACTCAGTTGCAATTATCTACAAATCAGTCCTGATGTAATTATAAGTCTGACTATTTTTATTCAGATTTGTCAATAATTATTTGAGTCTGTCAATGCCTCATCCTCACTGTTTCAAAGATGACTTCAGTGAATAGTTAGCATGTTCCAAAGAATATAAAGCACACTGTACAAATATGTACTATATTAATTCAAAATAATCTAATATTTTAGCTTCCTAATTATCTATATATCACATAACCATAATAATAGAAGAAACACTCCAAAGTCATGTTATGTGATCTCTTTGCATATATATTCAAGTAATTGAACATGAATTTTCTCTACACTTAGGAATGTGTCATTTCCAAGACCTCTAGGTAAGATTCTAAATATTTTTTTCTGTAACATTTTTTAAATTATTATGCATAGTTATATAAATTTCCCTTGAGAAACTACAAAAATGCATCCATTAAGTCTATTTTAGTCAGTTTCTTTAAAAAAGAAAAACAACTGTAAACACGAAGCTCTCCCCTTTTGTTCCCTTAATTCAGTTCCTCTTCAGAACACTTGATATATATTTGTTTCAATGTTGCTTCTATCTTAGGGTCTTCAGTGATGGCTCTTAGATTACATTTGACATTCTTTCCTAAATCCTTTGCTTTTAACTTTTACCAGTCATTGTAAAATGGCTCCAAACAGTCTTTCATTATAGAACAATCAGAATCAAATATGGCTATGGATGCTTTTAACAGTATTTTTTTTTTCCTTGGGAAGATGCTGTCATTGCTATTCAAAACATTCATGCTCACAATTACTAGTGACTTATTGAGTATAATTTCCACATATCTTTCTTTGCCTCATAACTCCCATTTCCTGTAATCTCCTAGTGATCTTTATAACACTTTTGTGTTCATGCATACATTTCTATTTTTATGAATATAGACAATATTCAGTAGTTCCTTATATATAAGTTACTTGGATTCAATATTTTAATCTTTTGCTTTTATCCTCAACTTTACCATCTCTTTCTTTCATACCACAATTTGTCCTTCTCAATTTTCTCAAGAATTTCCAGCAAAGTCTACATTCACACTATTTCATAAGTTGGTGTATTAGTCAGCCAAAGGGGTGTTGATGCAAAATGCCAGAAATCTGTTGGCCTTTATAAAGGGTATTTATTTGGGGTAGAAGCTTACAGTTACAAGGCCATAAACTATAAGTTTCTTCCTTCACCAAAGTCTGTTACCATGTGTTGGAGCAAGACAGCTGCTGATGTTTGCCAGGGTTCAGGATTCTTGGGTTCCACTCTTTCCAGGGCTCTGTTTCTCTAGGGGCTCAGCTCCTCTGTTTCCTCCACAAGGTCATCTGTAGACTATGAGGTTTTCTAGGCTTTGCCTCTCTCCACAAGGTCAGCTGTGAGCTATCAGGTGAATGGCTCGTCTCTTTTCCCGGGCTTGATTTCTCTCCTTCCTCACAACCAAGCTCCTCTGTGTACTTACTTCCCCAGGCTCCAGCATTAAAAGTCCACATCAGAACTCCAACATCAAGACTCCAACAAACTCCTCTGCTCTGCCATGTAGTTTTATCTCTGAGTCCCCTCCCACCAAGGGGTGGGGACTCTACGTCCTACAGACACGGACCAATCAAAGCCCTAATCATAATTTAATCACACCCAGAGAAACAGACCAGTTTACAAGCATAATCCAATATTTATTTTTGGAATTCATAACTATATCAAACTGCCACAGTTGGGTACCTAGAATTTAAAATGCATATGCATATTTCATGTTTTACTCTGTTTTTCATTAGGATAACAACACAAATGTAGTACACCATAAAAAAAATTCTGTCTCTTCCCAACTACCTACTCCCTCCATGAAGACATATTTGAACCATTTTTTATGTTCCTTTTTATTTCATTTTATTGCAAAATATAGACTAATTTTGAAAGTCAGCAAGAGTTCTAGCTATTACTGAATACAGATATGGGCAAGTCCTCTCACAAAAACATCACTATATATTAGCACAAAATACATAAAAGTGACTCTTTAAAGGCTCTCTAAATGAACCACAGGGCAGAGAATAATCTGAGAAGTACTTATGCTTAAAAAAACTGCTGAACTGTGGGAAAGAGCTGAGGGAATTTATGTCACTGTGGCTTGGGGCTGCTCCCATTTTGCCTAGCTCATGTGAAGTTTATGCCAGGAAGGTTGTGAGTATTGACAGCCTTTCCATTTGGAGTGCTGGGTGATACCACACCCATCAGCACTCTTGGTGGACTTTTTTTTTTTTTTTAAAGATTTTATTTATTTATTCATTTATCCCCCCCTTGCTGCTTGTGCTTGCTGGGTCAGCTAACCACGCCATGCCGGCGGGCTTGCTTTCACCAGGAGGCCCCGGGAACTGAACCCGGGGCCTCCCATATGGTAAATGGGAGCCCTACTGATTGAGCCACAGCCGCTTCCCTCTTGGTGGACTTTAAATTCAAGCATGTGAGGGCCAATTACTTGGCTTTACAAGCTTGAAGCTGTGGCTGGGTTGAGCCAAGCATTTTTCTTTCCTGAAAATGGCCTGAGTTTTCCACAGAGTCTCTTACCCAAACACAGATCATTTTGCATAGGACAGAAACTTTACTGTTTGAGGTGTTTGAGCACAACTTCTGTGCAATTATTGACTGATCACTAAGTTACACAGACACAGGAGCATTCCCTGGGAAGCCACGTTTAAAATTAAATACAAGAATTTAAAAATAAAATCTGAACAGAAACATCAGTGGCCACATAACAAAATGGAGACAAATTTCACACAGAGTTAGTTCGGGAAAAACAAAGAAAAAACAAATACACAAATAAAAAATAGTGACAATAACCGTCAAGGTCAAAATTCAGGGTTGCTACAATATTTATCTAAAATATCCTGTTTTCCACAAAAATTATGAGAGATGTAAAAAAAAAAAAAACCCAGGAAATTATGATGTATAGTCAAAGAAAAAACAAAGTAGTTAAGGGAAACTGTCCCAGAGTAGCCCCCAATGTTGGATTTCACAGGAAAATATGTCAAAAACCCTGTTATAAATATGTTCAACAAAACTATGGTTAATGGATTAAAGGAAAAATATGACAACAATGAATCAACAAAGGTTCTCCACAAGGATATACAAATTATGAAAAATAACCAAATACAATACTGGAGTTGAAGAGTAAAATAAATGAAATAGAAAAAAAAAAAAAAAAAAAAGACACTAAAGATGCTCTACAGAAGATTCCATATGACAAAAGAAAGAATCAATGAAAAAAATTATAGGTAAACTATTCCTAAATTTTATGGAAAACATTAATCAGCAAACCTCAAGTAAGACAAAAATATCTACACCTAGATGCATTAAAGTCTATCAGATTAATGTTAAATACAACAAAGAAAATCTTGATAGTAGAGAAAAAAATGATTCAGGCCATATGGGGCACATAAACATGATCAAGGACTGACTCATATCAGAATCAATGGAGTGTAGAAGACAGAGGAAATTATAGATTTATTATCCACCAGAGGAAAACCCGCCACTCGGGGCTGCTGGCCACCACCCCCACTTCTGGCCAAGGTCTGGTGCTGAGAAAGTCCATCCTGAAGTGTGTATTCATGCCTCTTTCTCACCCCTCAGCCCAAGGAGAGCCGCCAGGCACAATCCACGCTGAGGGGACAAATAACTTGGCCAGCTGCTCTGCCACAGCTTTGCACATCTTGTCCTTGAGGTAGGCACCTTTCTGCCACTCAGACGTGCATTCTAGCCAAGTTGAAATATTGAAAGTACTGACCAAGAAAATTAAATCAAACTGTCAACCAAGGAATCTATATCCAGCAAAACTATTCTTTAAAAATGAGGCAAAATATATTTCCAGATAAGAAAAGACTGGGATAATCTGTTGTTAGCAGGCCTGTCTTACAATATATAATGGAGGTTGTCATTCAGACTGAAAGGAAATAGTACCTGAGTGTAACTTGAATCTATTGGAAGAAATGAAGAGCACCAGGAATGATAACTATAGGCTAATACAAAAGACCCTATAAATATATTTTTCTCATTTTTTCTCTTAACTTCAAATGTATATTTTAACCACTAGCTCAACATCAAAAAATTAAAAAATAAGAAAAATCAAAGGAAGAATGAAAATAGAATGCTATTAATATTTATTTAACACAAATGAAAATAGCCAATGATGATCAAAGGAACAAAAAAATAAAGGATACATATAGAAAATAAATAGTAAATGATAAATGAAAATAAAACTATATAAAATGTACATTTAAATATAAAAAATGGTTTAAATACATCCAATCAAAAAGCAGAGATTGTAGAGTATAAAAGCAAAAAATCCTACTATATGTTGTCTAAAAAACACTTTTGATTCAAAGTCAAAAAAGGTTGACAATAAATTATGAAAAAAGAAATACCATACTAACTAAAAGCACAAAACAAGTCAAGAATCTATATTTATATCAAACAACGTAGACTTTAGGACAAAAAATTTACTTGAGTTAAAGAGGGATATTTCATAATAATAAAAGTGTCAATATATCAGAAAGATTTAGTAATTATAAATATGTATGTAACTAATGACAGAATTCCAGAATGCATGGAACAAAAACTCACAGAAAAGAAGAGGGAAATAAGCAAATAAAACAATTCTATTTGGAGATTGAAATATTCCATGCTTAGTAATTAATAAATTAATTAGATGGAAAATTGGCAAGTTATAGTAGACTTGAACAATGCTTTCAATCAACTAGACCTACCTGACATGTATGGAACACTCCAGTGCAGATTGAACCTTCTCCAGTAAGCATCACAGGCTGCAAAAACAATTCTCCACAAATGAAATGCTTGGTATCATATGAATGGTTCTGCAAACACAATAGAATTAAATTAGAAATAAGCAAAAAAATGAAATGTAAAAAATCTTCAAACAATCTACTTCTAAATAATCCTTCAGTCAAAAAAGAAATCACAAAAGTAATTAGAAATTATTTTGGATTAAATGAAAAAAAAATCAAAATTTATGGGATGCATTTAAAGGTTTGCTTAGAAGAAAATTTATACATGCAAATACTTATTTTAGAAAATAATTTTAGCTCTTATATTTAAGTGTTTGATCCATTCTGAGTTGATATTTGTATATGGTGTGATATTGGCATCTAACTTCATTATTCTGTATATATATACATATATATATATCCAGTTTTCCCAACATCATTTGTTGAAGAGACTATTCTTTTCCACTATATGTATTTATCAACCTTGTCAAAAATTATTGCCTATAGATGCATGAGTCTATTTCTCGACTTTCAGTTCTGTTCCAATGATCTGCTGTCTATCTTTGTGCCAATAGCATACTCTTTTGATTGCTGTCACTTTGTAATACAATTAGAAATTGGGAATTGTAAGTTATCCAACTCTGTTCTACTTTTTCAAGATTATTTTGGCTATTTGAGGCCTCTTGCAATTGCATATAAATTTGAGGACTATTTATCCAATTCTGGAAAAAATAAAAGGCTACTGGAATTTTAATAGGGATTGCATTGAATTTGTTTATTGCTGTGGGCAATATTAACATGTTACCAATGTTAACACTTCTAATCCATGAACATGAGATGCCTTGCCATTTATTTAGGTCTTTTAAAATTTATTTCAGCAGTATTTTGTAGTTTTCAGTATACAAGTCTTTTATATCCTTAGTTAAATTTGTTCTTATTTTATTCTTTTAGTGGCTATTGTAAGTGGAACTGTGTTCTTAATTTTGTATTTGAATTTTTCATTGCTAGTATATAGGAGCAGTTGCTTTTATATGCATTGATCTTGAATGTTACCATTTTGCTGAACTTATTTATTAGCACTAATGATTTCTTTGTGGATTCTTTTGGATATTTTAATTACGAGATTATGTTATCTGCAAATAGAATTAGTTTTACTTCTTCCATTATAATTTGGATATGTGCTCTTTCTTTTTCTTGCCTAATTACTCTCATAAGAACTTCTGGTACAATATTAAATAGCAGTGGTGAAAGTGGGCATACTTGACTCATTCCTGATCTTAGGTAGAAATCTTTAAGTCTGTTGTTATCTGTGGGTTTTTCATAAATAGCCTTGATCATGTTGAGAAATTGCTACAGCTATAAAGCTCTTAGATGATAACATAGGGGCAAATATTAATGACAGGATTTAGCAACAGATTCTTAGATATGACAGAAAGCATGGGCATCAAAAGAAACAATAGATAACTTTTATTTCATAAAAAATAAAAATGTGTGCATTCAAGGAAATTATCAAGAAAATAAAAATATAAACTATAGCATGGGAGAAAATAGTTTTAAGCCATATATTAGATATATGTCCCTGGCTTTGTTCTGGCTGGGAAATACTGACTTTGGAAACTACTCACCCCTCCCATAATTTGCTTCTAGGCAAAGGCAGTTTGAGATAATGAAAAACAATATAAGAAACAATTGAGACAGCTGTCCTGTGGCAAACAATTACTTGCTTTAAGTCTCACAGAGGAACACTCAGAAGAGGGAGAGGTCTGTCCCCTGGGAAGTAGTGGGGGCATTCAAACTCCTGTAAACAGGAAAAGTCCTAAATCAACAGAAAACACAAGCCCAGGACAAGACAC
The DNA here is from genome assembly GCA_026826555.1 of Tolypeutes matacus. NCBI lineage: Eukaryota > Metazoa > Chordata > Mammalia > Cingulata > Chlamyphoridae > Tolypeutes > Tolypeutes matacus. The sequence goes on from JAKSZT010053768.1 coordinate 5,255,907, forward strand.
AGAACCATAAAAGACAGGGAGGAACCTGCAGTTTGCTTTTGTCTCAGGTAACACTTCCTGATAGGAGAGCTAACACTCAAGCAAATCTCTGTCATATCACCAGCTGATTATAAGCTCAAGAAACAGACATCTCAGGGAATATATCCCAGGTTAACATTTTAAAATATTAAAATGTATAGTGTGCAAGAAATATTATGAGATAAACAAAGAAATGGGAAATGATGGTTAATCCAAAAGAAGAAGAAAATATTCCAGAAAAAAAAAAACAAAAAAAAAAAAAACAGAAAAATAGACCAGAATGTGGACATACTAAAAAAATACTTTAAAAAAATGATTTTCAGTATACTGAAGTAGCTGAAGGAAAATACAGCGAAAGAACTAAAGGATATCAGGAAAACGATCAAAGAACAATATGAGAATTTCAATAAAGAGCTAGAAATTTTATAAAGGAATTCAACAGTACTATTGGAGTTGAAGACCACAATAACTGAAATGAAAAATTCCCAGCAGGGTTCCAACAGCAGATTAGAACTTATGGAAGTAAGAATCAGCAAACTCAAAGACAAGAAAATTGAAATGAATTAGGCCAAGGAACAGAAAGAAAAAAGAATTATAAAAAGCAACAATAGCTTAAGAGACCTCTGGGATACCACCAAGCATACCAATATATGTATTATGTGAGTCCCGAGTAGAAGAAAGAGAGAAAGAAACAGGAGGAATAGTAAAAAAAAAAAAAAAAAAAAAAAAAAATGACAGAAAACTTCCCAAACTTAGCAAAAGAAGTGAATATGCACATCCAAGAAGCCCAGAGAACACCAAAGAGGACAAACTTGGAGAAAAATATGACACATCACATTTTATCAAATTGTCAAAAATGCAAAGGACAAGGAGAGAATACTGAAAACTGTAAGAGAAAGAAACATGCTATGTAAAGGAGTTCCAATTAGATTAAGTGCTGATTTCTCATCAGAAACCAAGGAGGCAAAAGGCAGTGAAATACTTAATTGCTCAAAGAAAACAATTACAAACCCAAAATTTCATATATGGTGAGACTTTCATTCAAAACTGAGGGAGAAATTAAGACATTCCCAGATAAACAAAAACAGAGAGAGTTCAACACCACTAGACCTGGCCTACGAGCAATGCTAAAGGGAGTTCTTCAGACACTGGCTCAAAAAGGTGTAAAGAAATAAAGACCTCTGTTAAAGGCAGCCTTTTATGCAATTATAAATGCCAGTGCTTTTGTATTGCAATTTTTGGTATATAACTCCACTTATTTCCTACAGATGCTAAAATACAAATGCATAGAAGTAATGATATATCTATGGCTTTGGACACACAATTTGTAACAAATAAAAAAAGTGGGGAGACTGAGGGTTAGAGGAACAGTGTATGTGTATGCTGTTGAAGTCAAGTTGGAATCATATGCAATATAATTGGTATATATTTTGGATGTTAAATTTTAACCCACTTTAACCACAAGGAAAATATATGAAAAATATACTCCCAAAGAAATGAAAAAAGAGTCAATATGGTACAATAAAAAAATGGGAAAACAATGAAAGTAGTTTTCGTGAGAGAATTAAGGGACAAAAAAATGTATAAAACTTATAAATACCAACTACTAAAATGGCAAAGGAAAGTCCTACATTTTCAGTAGTGATTTTCAATGTAAATAGATTACCTTCTCCATTCAAAAGAGAGATTGGTAGAATGGATAAAAAATTTTAAAAAGGCACAAATATATACTGCCTACAATAAACTCACCTTAAATTCAAAGACATAAGTAGGCTGAAAGTGAAAAGATGAGAAAAAATACAATGCAGGTAGTAACCAAAATAATACTGAGATACTTATAATAATACCAGATAAATTAGAAGTTAAGTGAAAAATAATTATAAGGGGACCAAAAAGGTAATTAGATACTGATAAAGGGGTAAATTCAACAGCAAGTTGTAACAATTATGAACATATATTCACCTAACAGCAGAGCCCAAAATATAAGAAACAAATTTAAAGGAAGAAATTAATAGTTCTATAGTAATAGTAGGAGATTTTAATACACTGCTTTCAATAATAGATAGAACATCTAGTCAGAAGAACAATAAGGAAATACAAGACTTGAATAATATTCTGAACCAACTAGACCTATCAGAAATATTTAGAACACTTCCCCTAACAGCAACAGAACACACATTATTTTTTAGTGTACATGGATCATTTTCCAGGATAGAAGGATAGACCATATCTTAGGTCACAAAAAACTTTCAACAAATTAAAAAATCTTGTAATCATAAAATGGAACTTCTACAACCACAATGGAATAAAGCTAGAAATCATTAACAGAGGGAGAAATGGAAAATTCACAAATATGTAGAAATTAAATAAGATACTCAAACACCATTGGATTAAATTGGAAATCATGGGAAAATTAGGAAATTACTTGACATGACAGAAAATGAAAACCAGCATACCAAATCTTATGAGAGGCATAAAAGACAGTGCTTAAAAGGAAATTATAGCTCTAAACACTTATATTAAAAATTAAGAAAGATTTTAAATCAGAGACCTAACTTCAAACCTGGAAGAATTAGAAAAAGGAGAGGAATTTAAACCTAAAGCAAGCATAAAAAGGAAATAATAAAAGTTTGCTTAGTGATAACTAATTAAGAATTAAAATAACAATGGAGAGAATCAACAAACCACAAGGTGGTTCTTTGAAAAAAGATAAATAAAATTTATAAATCTATAGCTAAACTCTGAAGAAAAAAGAAAGAGGACACAAATGAAGAAAATCAGAAATGGAAAGAGAGACATTACTACTGACAGACTGAAATTAAAAGGACTCTAAAGGAGATACTATGAACAAATATATGCCAACAAGATAACCAGATGAAATGGACAAATTACTAGTGATGCAAAAAAAAATACCTACATTGACTCAAGAAAAATAGAAAATCTCAACAAAACATTAAGTAAAAAGAGAATGAATCAGTATTAAAAAACCTCCCAACAAAGAAGAGCCCAAGGACATATAGCTTCACAGGAGAATTTTACAAAACATTCCAAGAAGAATTAAGAAACCTATTCAAACTCTTTCAAAAAATTGAAAAGGAGGGAACACTCCCTAGTTCATTCATATGAGGCCATCATCACCCTTAATTATACTAAAACCATAAAGATACAACTAGAAATGAATATTGCAGACCAATAACTCCCCTGAATATAGATGCAAATATCCTTAAATAAAATACTAACAGATCTATTTCAATGACATATTAAAATAATTATACACCACGATTAAGTGGGATACATTCCAGGTATGCAATCGTGGTTCAAATTAAGAAAATCAATAATATACATCACATTATATCCACACAATAATCTCAATTGATGCAGAAAAGTCATTTGACACAATTCAGCATCCCTTCTTGATAAAAACAGTTTGAAAATGAGGAATAGAGGGAAACTTCCTCAACATAATGAAGAGCTATATGAAAAAAGCCACAACTAACGTCACACTAATATGAAGGACTGGAAGCTTTCCCTCTAAGGTTAGGAACAAGGAACAAGACAAGGATGCCCACTGTCACCACTGTTATGCAGCATTGTACAGGAAGTTCTACTAAGAGCAATTATGCATGAAAAAGAATCAACCACTAGGAAATGCAAATGAAAACCACAATGAGATGCCATTTCACACTCACTAAAATGGCTACTATTTTAAAAAGTGAAAATTACATGTGTTGTTGAAGATTTGGAGAAAGAGCAATGCTCATTCATTGCTGGTAGAAATGTAAAATGGTACAGCCACTGTAGAAGACAGATTGGTAGTTCCTCAAAAAGTTAAGTAGAGAATTATACAACCTGGCAATCCCACATCTAGGTATATCCCAAAAGAATTGAAAGCAGGGACTCAAACATATATTTGCATAGTAATGTTTATAATGGCATTATTACAATTGTTGAAAGACCGAAGCAACAGAAGTGTCAATCAAGTGATGAATTGATTTTTTAAAAAAACAGTATATCAACACAGTGGAATGTGATTTTTTAAGAATAAATCACTGAAGTTCTGATACATTTTCCAACATGAAGGAACCTTGACTACATTAGGTTGAGTGAAATAAGGCAGACACCAAAGGACAAATATTGTTTGCTCTCACCGATATGAAATAATTAGAATAATTTAACATTTAAAGCCAGAATCCATAAGTTACCAGGAGACTGACTGGTTGTAGGGAACAGGAAGCTAAGGCTTAAAATGTACAGAGTTTTTATTTGGGGCAAAGGAGAAGTTTTAGTAACAAATGATGGTAATGGTAGCACAACATTGAGAACATAATTAACAACCCAAAATTATATACTTGAATTTTATTAACAGGGGAAATTTTCATATGTTGGTTGAGCCCTGAATCTTAGTAGGGTTGCAACACCTACTCTTCAGTTCATTGGACTCACTCAGGACAATTAGCAAAAGGATGATGATGAAAAATGCCCATCCCCCAAAAACAGATAGTTTCTCTATAACTGCAAGCAAGACAGTTCCATCCATCTGCCGCATGGGATCTAAACCCCTTCTCAATCAGAAGCAGAGTGGCCATCACCATCCGTAAATCCCCAAGATAGAGAAATTAACAAACATAAGGGGGGATGTAACTATATATTAAAGTAGAATTATTATTATTCTAGCAATGGAAGAACTTGTAACATTGATATAAAGTCAATGGTCACCAAAGGTTCTGAGGGGAAGGAGAGGGAAAATTAAGTGTAACATGGGGCATTTGGGGACATTGGAATTGTCCTGCATGGCATTGCAATGGCAGATACAGTCCATTATACATTTTGCCAAAACCTATAAAATTGTGTGATGCAAAGTGTAAACTACAATGTAAACTAAATACCATGGTTAGTAGCAATAGTTCAATATGTGTTCATTAATTGTAACAAATGTTCCACACTAATGAAAGACGTTAACGGTGAAAATGTGGGAGGGGGAGAAGGTGGCGTATATGAGAATCCCATATATTTTCAATGTAACATTTATGTATTCTAAAGCTTTTAAAAAAATAAAATAAAATAAAATCTAGGTCTTTGGCATGTGCTGAGAGTCCTCATATTCCCCCTGTCCCAACCAACGTTATAGATCAAATATTAGCATAAAATATTGCAGGCATATTAGAAGAAACTTTATGAAAAATTTAATGAGCTTATACTACACCTAAAATGTCAATAGAGTTTGATTCAATATTTATTCTATACCAAAGCTCATATACTCATTCATATTATATGTTTCTTATTAGATTTTGACCTTGGCTCAGTTCAGTGGGATGAAACAACTATTTTTGATTCCATGAGTCTACTGTATATTCAACAAACAATAAAAAATAGTTTTTGGAAACTTTAAAAAATACTTAATTGATTTGAAAAATCAGTCAACTCAAATTTTTGTTAGCTTGCCACAACAAATCAAAATGTCTTTGACGTTTTTTGAGTTCTCTGGGGATCTACTCATGCATTATTAGTGGGGTCCATCTTGTTTTCCCTGTCTACTGGAGTTCTGTGTGATTTTCATTCTCTTCTTTATATTTTTATACACTTTTAAATTTTCTTACAAAGAGCATAACATGAGGAAAAATTATTAAAATATAGTATTAATTGTAAAGCAAAAAAGTGGGGATTTTCAAGGAGGGTATCAGGAGGTAACTCTTAGGCAAAAGATACTATAAGACTAAGTTTCAATTTTACAAGAATAAGGTTCATAAGTACAAGCATTAATACTGAGTGCTTGGCATATTGGGTCCATTTCCTTTTATTAGGCACTGCCTGTGTATTCTAGAGATCCTTGCCACTCTATTGAAGAATGTAGCAGTACTCTCCAAGATGGAAATTTAATATAATGTTGGAATTGTGTGAGTCTCCACCCACTGAGATAACACCATATGACCCCATGAACACATTGATATTTCTTAGAGGCATGTCTCATGTGCAACCTTCTCCTCCTATCCTATCCCACCACTGTCTATACCACTGGCCCTCCCCTGCCATAGTTGCTAAAAGAACACACCTGCAATTGTATTCTCAACCATGGTCCTCTACCTCCCTAGAGTTCACTTATTCCTTCCTCCACCCCTTCCCATAGCTTTATGTATAGCCCACCTCACCCTCCCAACCCCACTCCCACTCACAATCCAGCATCATTGACCCCATTCACATAGCTGCACCACCATCACCTTTGTCCACTGCCAAACCTCTGCCACAATATGGCCACTCTTTAAGCCAACTCAGCAGATAAACTCATTACCTTCCCTCTTGCATAAGACATGGCTCTGGAGATGTGCCTCCCTGTCACTGAGGGGTTATTACCAAATGTCAACCAGGGATGCATTTGGAAAAAGGCCTTGACCAAAAGGGGGAAATATTCAATACAAAAGAATTTTTGTGGCTAAGAGATTTCAAAGTGAGTAGGGGTATTATTCCAGAGGTTATGCTTATGCACGTGTCAGGAGGATCTCACTGACTGCCACAGTAAACAAGCCTCAAGCAGGGGTGCTCCTGGAAGCTCTATAGACATCTGAACACTATAAACAAGGAAAAGAATGCCATGAAATCAGCAACCCATTGGTGGACCTTACCTTGGAATATATGGTAACCTATTTCCCCCATGTAACAGAGTTAGAATCATTTATAACTTCCCTACACGTATCATGTCAAAAAGAATTAATACCCATCATGCTCAAGTTCTTCCAAAAAACCGAAGAGGAGAGAACACTACCTAACTCATTCTATGAAGCCAACATCACACTAAAACTAAAGCCAGATAAAGATACAAGAAAAGAATATTACAGACAAATAACTCCTTTAAATATAGATGAAAAACTCCTCAACAAAATACTTGCAAACTGAATCCTACAGCACATTAGGAGAATTATACATCATGATCAAGTGGGTTTTATACCAAGTATGAAAAGGTGGTTCAACACAACAAAATCAATTAATGTAATATACCACCTGAACAAATTGAAGGAGAAAAATCACATGATCATTTCTATTGATGCAGAAAAGATATTTCACAAAATCCAGCATCCTTTCTTGATAAAAACACAAAAGGATAGAAATAGAAGGAAATTTTCTAAACATGGTACAGGGCACATATGAAAATCCCTCAGCCAACATAGTAGACAATGGTGAAAAACCAAAAGCTTTCCTTCTAAGATAGGAAATAAGGCAAGGATGCCCACTGTAAACACTGTTATTCAATATTGTACTAGAAATTCTAGCTAAAGCAATTAGGCAAGAAAAATAAATAAATAAAAGGAACCCAAATCAGAAATGAAGAAATAAAAATTTCACAATTTGCAGATGACATGATCCTATATTTAGAATGCCCCCTCCCAAAATTGACAGCAAAATGACTAGAGTGAACAATCAAATTCAGCAAAGTGGCAGGATATAAGATTAACATGTAAAAATCAGTAGGGTTGGAAGAAAGGCAAGGTGGCACCAGAGTAAGGAGCTCCAAAAGTCAGCGCATCCTATAGGGCAGGTAGTTACCACCCAGAGCTAACTAAAGAACCTGTTTTGGGACCCCTGGAGACCAGAAAAGCATCCTGCAATATGCTTGAAAGTATGGAAGGAGGAGACTGCCCATGTGTAGAGAAGATTCATGAGTAGAGCACTCCACTCCACGGAGGCCAGTGCCCATACTCCACTGGCAGCCTAAGCTGTCTCAGGAGCTATTCCATGGCTGGAGTTGGAAGCTCCATTTCCCAAAAGTGGTGGAGAAAGAAACAACTGGGCACCGACTTCAGCTACTAATGAGTAAATTTGGCTGGCTGCAGTTTAATCCTAAGAACAGCCAAAGTTTGAACCTGTCTGAGTTGGAAAGAGGCCAGTAGTCACCATTTTTACTCTGTCCCTGAAAGAGGGATTGATTGAAAATCAAAGCAATGGTAAGGACCTGCTTCTTTCCACCAAGATTAGATTGTAGTCCTAGCCTAGGCTCCAGCCCCACCTTCAGCAGGGAGGAAGCTGTGGGGACCTGCACCAGCCAGGTAACTCCAGGTGCTTTCAGCCAGCACAGATTGTATAGTCAGACACCTTGGGCTCCATCCCCGCACCCCAATAGGAGAGGAGAGGAGCCGTGTTTCCTCATCCTCTCTGGGTAACTTCAGGTGCTTTCAGCCGACTAAATAGTCGGACACCCTGTAGCTCTACACTGGCCCCCAAGAAGGCTAGCAGGGGAGTTGTGTTTCCTCAGCCTTTCCAGGAAACAGCAGACACTTAAGTCCTGCATGGACTGGACTGGTGAGTGCCTGTGTATCAACTGCCACTGACCAATAGGATAGGAGAGGACTGGTGTTTTCTCTGCCCCTCCAGGCAACAGCAGGTACTTTCAGCCTACAGGGACTGAACTGTTGGGCAGTTGTGGACCCACACCAACCACCCAACAGTACAAAGGGGTCTGGTGTTTCCTTAGCCTCTCCGGGCAATGGTAGGACATTTGGCCTACATGGACTGAACTGTTGGAGGTCAGTGTTTCCATTCTCACCCCTTAAAAGGCAAAAGGGACAGTAGTCCCTCAGCCTTTCAGAGAAACCGAAGATGCATTCAGCCCACATGGTTAGATTGTTGGGCACTCCAGAGGGTCAATCCCAGCCTCTGGCAGAGAGGGAGGGGCAGTGCTACATCATCCTACCTAGGCAACTGCAGTCATTTGGACCTGCACAGCATAGCTTGCTGCCCACACCTGCAGCTCCATCCCTGCCCCAGGCAGGGGAAGAAGAGGTGTAAAACTTTATCAGTATGTCTGGGAAACTACAGACAATATTGGCCTGCATGACTTGGATTAATACACATGGCTGTGGCTCTGTCCCTACCCCTGGAAGTGAAGAAAGGTGTAAAAAGAAGAGAGACTGGGATCCGGGGACTCTCCATCCGATATGGTAAAAAGCTTCATCAGTCCCTGGGGCAACATGGGAAGCTTCAGCCTCCACAGCTCACAGCGCCAACTACGTTCTTGCCTCCTTCTACACAACCAGCAAGGGAGAAAAAGCAACAAAGCCGTAAACTAAAGAGGGAAACTATGTCCAGAATAAATACATCTGGTAAGCCAGATACCAAGACACCAACAAAAAATTACAATCCATACCAAAAAACAGGAAGAGATGAGCCAGTTAAAGGAACAAGATAAGCCTCCAAATGGCATAAATGAGTTGAGACAATTAATCATAGCTGTTTAAACAAATCCCTTTAATAAATTCAATGAGAAAGCTAAGGAGATATTAAAAAGACACTGGGTGAACAAAAATAAGAATTAGAAAGCATACATAGAAATATGCAGATCTTATAGGAATGAAAGGCATAATAATTGAAATAAAAAATACACTGGAAGCATATAACAGCAGATTTGAGGAGGCAGAATAAAGGATCATTGAGCTTGAAGACATGCCTGCTAAAAGTGAACATACAAAAGAACAGATGAAGGAAGAATGAAAAAATTGAACAGGGTCTTAGAGAACTAAATGATCACAAGAGACATGCAAACATATGTGTCATGGGAATCCCAGAAGGAGAAGAGAAGAGACAATGGGCAGAAAGAATATTTTAAGAAAGAATGGTACAAAATTTCCAAATGCTTTTGAAGGACATAGATATCTGTGACCAAGAAGTACAACATACTCCTATCTGAATAAATCTGAATAAACCAACTCTGAGATACATACTAATCAGAATGTGAAATGCCAAAGACAAAGAGAAAATTCTGAGAACAGCAAGAGAAAAGTGATGCATAACATATAAGGGATACCTAATAAGATTAAGTGCCAATATATCACCAGGAACTATGGAGGCAAGAGGGAAGCTATGTGATATATTTAAGATACTGCAAGACAAAAACTGCTAGTGAAGAATCTTTTATCCAGCAAGATTGTCTTCCAAAAATGAGGGTGAGTTTAGAATATTCACAGATAAACGGAAAATGAGTTTATAATGAAGAGATTGGTTTTGCAGGAAATTCTAAAGGGAGTGCTATGGCCTGAAAAAAAAAGAGAGGACGGAGGCTTGGAGGAGAGTCTAGAAATAAAAATTATATCAGTAAAAGTAATTAAAAATGTCAAATAAGTGGTGAAAATAAAATATGACAGATGAAACCCAATGGTCAAAGTGGGTGAAATAAGAACTGTTTTTAAAGTAATTAACATTGAATGTTAATGGATTAAATCCCCCAATCAAAATACAAAGACTGGCTGAATGGATTAAAAAAATATGAGCCATCTATATGCTGTCTGCAAAAGACTCATCTTAGACCCAAGGATATCAATAGATCAAAAGTGAAATGTTGGAAAAAGATATTCCACTCATACAGTAACCAAAAAACAAACAAACAAAACAAAACAAAAAACTGGAGTATCTATACTTATATCAGATGAAATAGACCTTAAAAGCAAAACTTTTATTAAAGACAAGGAAGGATTATATATTAATAAAATGGGCAATATAACAGGAAGAAATAGCAATAATAAATATATATGCACCTAACCAGGATGCTCAAAATACATAAGGCAAACACTGGCAAAACTGAAGGGAGAACTAGGTATCACTATAATAATATTTGGAGACTTCAATACAACACTCTCAGCATTGGACAGAACATGTGGGCAGAGGATCAATAAAGAAACAGAGAGCTTGAATAATATGATAAATGGACTAAACCTAATAGACATATACAGAACATTGCACCCCAAAACAACAGGATATACATTCTTTTCAAACGTTCATGGATCCTTCCCCAGGATAGAACACATGTTGGGTCACAAAGCAGATTGTGGTTAACAGCAATACTGTAATATTCATGGATCTATGCCAAAGATGTACTGTGCTGATAATGGGGGAGTATGGAAAAAGTGTGCCAAATGTATGCTATGTTCATGGTTGGTGGTAATAATTTGATGATATTATCTCATAATCTGTTACAAATATTCCACAATAGTGTGGTGTGTTGGTGGGTGTTGTATGGAAATCCTACACTTGTGCAAGATAGTTTTCCAAGTTCACAATTTCTGTTTTAAAAATATATTAAAATATAAGAAAAGGGTGGGTTGGGGGAAAAATACACCAAATGTAAGAGATGGACTATAGTTAATAGTAATATTTTGATGATGTGCTTTCATAATTTGTAATAAATGTTTCACAACAATGCAAGGTGTTGGCTTGTGTGATGTATGGGATCCCTGTATGATGTTATGCATGTTTGTTTTGTAAGTTTACAACTTTTACTCTATACTTATTGTTTATGTATGTTTGTGAATGAATGATATACTTCAATACATTTTTTTTAAAAAACAAAACAAAAATACTCAGTAGGGTTTCTGTACACTAGAAATGAACAATCTCAGAAGGAAATCAGGAAATGAATTTCATTTACAATAACAAATAAAAAAATCAAATATCAAGGAATAAATTTAACCAGGAATATGAAGGTTCTGTTCTCAGAAAATTACAAAACAGTGTTAAAAGAAATTAAAGAAGACCTAAACAAAGGGAGGGACAATCTGTGTTCATGGATTGGAAGACTAAATTATTAAGATGTTTCAGTTTGCTAAAGCTGCCAATGCAAAATTACCAGAAATGTGTTGGTTTTTATAATGGGAAATTTATTCGGGGTAAAAGCCTACAGTTCTGAGGCTGTGAAATGTCCTAATCAAGGCACCATCAGAGATGATTTATTACCCAAGGTCATCTGCTGGCAGACCCTGAAGTCCTGTCATGTGATGTGGCAAGATGATGGGTTTGCCAGTCTTACTATACTTTCTCCTCAAGCTCAGCTGTGGGTAATTAGGCATCTCTCCGCAGGCTTCATCTCCTTGAGCCTCTTGAGCTTCTCTGTCTTTCTGCAGCTATAGTTGAAACTGGAGTCCTCTGTGTCACACAGCAGGGTCAAAACAGTGGCTCTCTTTCTCTCTGTCTCTTCTTCTCTGTGTGTGTTCTCAATTTATATAAGACCCAGCAAGAAGGCAAAGACCCAACCTGGGTCAGGCCTCACTGATGTAGTCCAATCAAAAGTCCTAAAGTGATCTAATCAATTGTCTAATCAAAGGTACCTTAACTGAATTTGATATAATCAAAATACCCCACAGCCACAAGAATGGATTAGTTCACCATAATATTTTCTAGGATTCACAAAATTGAAACTGTTGCTGATGTGATATAAATTCTACCCAAATTGATTTATACATTCAATGCAATCCCTACAAAAAATTGCAACATCCTACTTTGCAGAAATGGAAAAGTCAATTACCAAATTTATTTTGAAGAAAAAAAGACCCTGAAGAGACAAAAATATCTTTAAAAAGAACAAGGCTGTTGAAATCACACTTCATGACTTTAAAGCATATTACAAAGCCACAGTGGTCAAAAGCATGGTATTAGTATAAAGATAGACATATGGATCAATGGAATTAAAGAGTTAAGAAATAGACCCTCACCTCTATGGTCAATTGATTTTTGACAAGGCTGCCAAGTCCACTCAACTGGGACAGAACAGTCTCTTAAACAAATGGCGTTGCGAGAACTGGATATCCATATCCAAAAGAATGAAAGAAGACCCCTATATCACACCTTATACAAAAATTAACTCAAAATGGATCAAAGAGATAAATATAAAAGCCAGGACCATAAAACTCCTAGAAGAAAATGAATGCATCATCAAGATCTTGTGGTAAGAGGTAGTTGTTTAGACCTTATATCAAAAGCCTGAACAACAAAAGAAAAACTAGATAAATGAGACCTCCTCAAAATTACATGCTTTTGTACTTCAAAGGACTTTGTACAGAAGGTGAAAAGGCAGCTTACTCCATGGTAGAAAATATTTGGAAACCACATGTCTGGTAAGGGTTTAATAACCATGGTATATAAAGAATTCATGCAATTCAATGACATAAAGGCAAACAAATCAATTAAAAAATGGGCAAAGAGAACATACAAGTGACAAAAAGCACAAGAAAAGATGCTCAACTTCACTAGCTATTAGGGAACTGCAAATCAAAGCTATAATAAGATATAATTTCATACCTATTAGATTGGCCATTATAAAAAAAATTACAGATAATTTCAAGTGTTGGAGAGGATTTGAGAAATAGGAACACCTATACTCTTTTTGGGAGTATAGAATGGTGCAGCTGCTGTGGAAGACTGATGGCTCCTCAGGAAGTTAAATTTAGAGATGCCATACCACCCTGCAATCTCACTCCTAGGTACATACTCAGACAAACTGAATGTAGGGACACAGACAGACATTTGCACACTGGTGTTCATAGTGACATTAATTCACAATTGCCAAAAGATGGAAATAACTCAGGTGTCCATAAATAGATGAATGGATAAATAAAAATTGGTACATGCATATATATACTTTATTCAGCTGTAAGAAGAAATAAAGCCTTGAAGGACCTGACAACATGGATGAACCTTGAGGATATTATGTTGAGTGAAACAAGTAGGACACAAAAGTGTAAATATTGTATGAACTCACTAATATGAACTAAGGATAATGAGCAAAGGCATGGAATTAGTAGCTAGAAGAATGGCCACCAGAAGATCGAATGAGGATAGAGTGGGGAGCAGTGGCTTAATTTGCACAGATTTGGTACAATTGTGCCAATTATTGTGTTGATTGCAAAGGCTTGGAATTGAATGGATGTAAAGATAGCAAATTAGAGTGAATGTAATTAGCAGTGCCGATATGAGGGTATGATTATGGTTGAAAGGGAAAGTTTAGGGTTATGTGTGTCACTAGAAGAAAAGCTAATGGATAAAACATGATATTGTACAGCATAGTGAACACAATTGCAGATGACTGAATGTATTTAATAGCACAAATATAAGAATGTTCTTCAATGAATCAGAACAAACGTATGCTAATATTACAAGATGTTAATAGGGTGGTAGCTAAGCTAAAATGCATCTAAAGCAAACTATGGACTAGTGAATAGTAATATATTAATATATTTTCATCAATTGTAAAAAATAAAATAAAATAGAATTATCATAAGTGGCAGAAACCAGACCACAAAGTACTGAATATTGTTTCACTCTATTTATATAAAATATAAATATAAATAAATTTATAGAGATGGAATTAGATTAATGGATATATGTATGTATATATATATATATATGGCAGAGGATGGATAGAGTGATTGAAGGGTAACTGCTAAAGTGTGTGTGGGGGTTTCTTTTTGGAGTAATGAAAATGCTCTAATATTGATTGTAGTGATGAATGTGCAACTCTGTGATTATACCAAACCCACTGAATATACACTTTGGATGGATTGTATATGAATATCTCTAAATAAATTTGCTATTAAAAATAAATATACTATAATTTATATGGGTAAATAAGTATTTATTTAACTGTTCTGGATATATTTATTGGTAAAATTAACTGTAGTGCTCTTTTCTCCCATTACATATTTTGTTGTTGTTTTAGATGTGGGTTTGCAGAAGAATCATGCATGGGGTACAAAGTTCCCATGTACCAACCTTGCAAATAACTCTTGACTTGCAGAGATACTCCAATGAGAGGCAATAGATTCTTAACAACTGTGCTTCCATGAATAAATGTTTCTGGACTGTTCTTTGAAAATTGTCTTTACTGCCAGTTTAGAAGCCATGAAATGAAAGTTGCTGTTTTAAGGAAAAAAGAAATTCAAGGTCCTTCCACCTCAGCAAAATTTCTAGGTGCCCTGTGGTGTAGGGCATGTTGTGATATCCCTTCTAAGGTGAAGGGTAAGCTGTTGTATTTGGCACCTCCTACAATAAAAAAAAAAAAAAAAAAAGGCACAAACCTAATTGGACTCTTTGGAATTTGGAGGCAGTATATGTTTTATTTGGGTGTGCTATTCAGGATCACTTACTGAATGACCTGACAATCTTCTAGTTTTGAGTGAGGACCTGAACAAGAGAAGGCTCTGCAACAAGTCCAGGCTGCTGTGCAAACTACTTTGCCACTTTGGCCATATGATCTAGCAGATCCAGTAATGCTGGAAATTTCAGAGCCAAAATGAGTTGCTGTTTGGGACCTTTAACAGGCCCACAGCAGATTCTTGTGATTTTGGAGCAAATCCATGACATCCTCTGTAAATAACTACTCTGCTTTTAAGAAACAGCTTTTGGCCTGCTTATAGTATTCCCTTATCATCTAACATAAGTTTTATTAACTTTATATCCTAATATTTAAATTACAGGTATCAAGTTTAAGAGTGAATATAATCCAAGGATTGGCATCCTCTTCTGGGGAAAGTGCTAGTACATTTCTGGCTGTACTGAGAACAGTTGACTTATGTTAAGAGAAAATATGATTGTTATTGTTACTTTGTAAAGGTTAAGTGTGGTTTAAGGAGATGTGTATGGTATCAAGTTGACCAGGGGTGAACTGTGTTAGTGAACTCATGTGTAAGCTTGGCTAGGTTATAGTGTCAAGTTGTTTGGTCAAACAAGCACTGACCTCATTGTTACTAGGAAGTTTTTTCATGGATTTAAATCATTAGTCAGTTGATTGCATCTATGCTATTATATCTATAATCAATAAAATATATTGCTTTCAGAAATGAGAAAAGTTTCATTCAGCCAGTTGTACACCTTAAAGGACAATTTATGATTCCGACAGTCAGAAAAAATAAAAAAGAATATTTGTCTCTACCTCAAACATTAAGAATTCTCCTGGGGAATTCTTCAAAACTTTCATTAGAGTTCCCAATTTTCAGTCTTCCCTAGAACTTAGACTTGCTAATCCCCACAGTCACATGAGCCAATTCCCATAATGTCTCATAATATTTACAATAATATAAGATATATATTATATATAACTTCTTGTAGGTTCTGTTTCTCTGAAGAACATCGACTAATATAGAATGTAAAAATAAAATTGAAAAAATAGGGGAGTGGGTATAGCTCAGTGGTTGAGTGCCTGCTTTGCATGTACAAGATCCCAGATTCAATCCCTGGTGCCTCCAAAAAAGGAAAAAGAAAAAAATGATTAGAATAAGTTATGAGTTTAACAAGTTAATGGGATTCAAGTTCAAAATACAAATATCAATTATTTTTCTCTATATTGGCAATGAATAATCAAAATTGAAATTTATAAATAATTATTTTCACAAATGAATAACCAAAAAATACTTCGAAAATGAAATTTAATAAAGTAATACAACATGAACACTAAAATTATAAAATATTGCTTGGGAACTTAAAGAAAATTTAATATATGAAGAGAGAGTTCATATTCATGCATTAAAAGAATTAATATTGTGTTCAATTATCCCAAAATTAATTTATGAATATACTGTAATTCTGATAAAAATTTCAGCAGGTATTTTGTAGAAATTGGCCAGCTGATTCTAAAATGTATATGGAAATATAAAGAAACTAAAACAGTCAAAATATTCTGATAAAAGAACAAACTTGGAGAAGTACTATCAGGCCACAGAAATCAGGACAGTATATTGCAAAGACAATTATATAAATCAATGGAACAGAATTGAGATTCCAGAAAATAATTCTTATATTTATTGTCAATGAATTTTTCATGAAGGTGCTAAGATACTTAATCAAGAAGGATTTTCTTTAAAAAAAAATGGGACTAGAACAATTGATTATTCACTTGCCAAACAAAATAGTGCCATACTTCACACAATATACCAAAATCAACTCAAACTGAATTCTAGAACTTAATCTAAAAACTACAAATATAAAACTTCCATAAGAAAACATAAGGGAGAATATTTGTGACCTAGGGTTGGGCAAAGATTTCTTAGATACACCATGTAATGCTTGATTTGTGAAAAGAAAAAATGCAAATTAGACTTCAACAAAATTACAAATTTATGAACTTCAAAGGACACCATTAAAGAAATGAAAAGACAAGCCACAGACTGGGAGGAAATATTTTCAAGTCATATATCTGATAAAGGGCATATACCTGGAATATACAAATAACTCTTACAACTCCATAATAAGAAGGTTAAAAAATCAATTAAAATATATTTCTTCAAAGAAGATACACAAATGACTTAAAGAATGGCAAAGATGCTCAATAGCATTAGTCATTAGGGGAATGAAATGGAAAACCACAATGGGATACCACTTCACAACCATTATAATAACTATAATAAAAAACACAGACAATACCAAGTTTTGATGAGAATGTGAAGATACTGGCAAGAATCTAAAATGGTACACCTGCTCTGGGGAAACATTTAGCAATTTCTTAAAAAGCTAAACACAAATTTATGTGACTGCAATTCTCCTAGGAATCCACCAATATCCTCACAAAGACACATACACGAATGTTCATAGCAGCAATATTAATAATATCACAAAACTGAAAACAATCTAAATGTCCAACAACTGAAGAATGAAGAATGGATAAACAAAGTACCTAAATATCCATCACTGAAAAATGAAGAATGGATAAACAAAAAGTGTGATATCCATGCAATGGAATATCATCCAGCATTGAAAATGAAAAATATTTTGGAAAAATACACCAAATATAAGATATAGTCTATAGTTAGTAGTAATGTTTTGACAATGCTCTTGCATAGTTTGTAGCAAATGTATCACAACAATGAAAGGTGTTGGTGGAAGGGTGATGTATGGAACCGCTGTGTGATGTTATGTGTGTTTATTTTGTAAGTTCACAACTGTTACTATACACTTATTGTCTATGTATGTTCATGTATGAATAATATACTTCAATAAAAATACATTTTAAAAAACTTAAATAGAGGCAGTATGCAATTATTTAGAAATTATTCATTATATTAACAAAAAAGTAGCTTCTAGAATGGAAAAAATGAAAGTTTTGAAAATGCACATTTTTTAATTTATTTGCTCAGTACTGTTGATGTAACATTTTAAGAAAAAGTAATGTTTTAATTAAAATATTTAACACTCAAAATTCAAGGAATTAAAGTATTGAAAGGATTAATAAATTCTTTGAAGGAAACAAAATAATATTGGTTATGAAAAATATGTTATTGACATCAAACAAATTGCTGAGTTTGTCAATAATGATGTCATTTCTCCATTGTAGAAAAGAAAATTTATCAAGATTCATTCCAACTCCAAATTTCACAGTCATATCAAACTTGATGACAAGCTAAATTTCACATTTTCCATATTGATATTACAGCCTTGCTTTAAAACAAATGTTTAGAGTATTGAAAGAATATCACACATTTCCAATGTTCTAATATACAGTTTGAAAATTATTTTTCAGTACTGCAACTATTTGAAAATTAATAGGCAAAGATGATCAATGAAAATAATATTGGGGATAATGATGTATGAGAAACTAAAGATTTCTAGGTTGTTTTCAAAAATCATGTAGGATTCCTTTTAAAATTCACTATAAACTTGCAGCAACAATTTACTGAATATATTTCTA
Organism: Tolypeutes matacus; assembly: GCA_026826555.1. Classification (NCBI taxonomy): domain Eukaryota; kingdom Metazoa; phylum Chordata; class Mammalia; order Cingulata; family Chlamyphoridae; genus Tolypeutes; species Tolypeutes matacus. Next base: position 5,274,355 of record JAKSZT010053768.1, read on the forward strand.
AGTATTTTTTGTTAGTTTCAGCGTGTGTGTATGTATACATATAAACATTTTGCAAATTGATCATCAGTAGAGAATATAGATTGTTAAAATTAAAATTCAAGTAAATATACATTAAAGTAAGCTATTTTAAAACTAGTGAAACAAAATATGGAAAAGAAAACATTTGCACAAGCAAGCACATAAAATTAAAGTGGCATGCAAAACTATATTAAAACAGTGTTTTTATGCAGCATAATGAAGGTGTCTGCAAAACGGTTGTTCTCCCTTAGATGTGAAGTATGCAAATTCTGAAGCCTGACTCAGCAGCTTTTTTTTTTTTTTTAACAAATCTGTTTTATTGATACATATTATAAAGCATAAAATCCATACAAAGTGTACAATCATTGGTATTTGGTATAATCACATAGTTGTGCATTCATCACTTCAGTCATTTCTAGAGCATTTTCCTAATTCTGGTAACAATAATACTACTACAAAGCAAAAACCAACCAATCTCTCTATGCTTCCCCTGCTGTACATAGCTGCTATTCTGTTTCCATCTGTCTAGTTTATTTGTATTTATATTTTGTAAAAACAGTCTTATACATCCCAAATCATCCATATTCGTATTTTACATGAGGTTTCACTATGTTGTACAGTCCCAGGTTAAATTTTTTAGCTTTCCTTCCAGTATTATGAATGTCCTTAGGGGTTTCCCTTTCAAACACTGTCATAGCCATATAATAACTCTGTTAGTCACAAACACATTGATATTCTCTCACCATTTCTATTCATTTTCAAAGATTTACAAAAACCTTTTAACCTTTTGCACAAATGAACCCTCAGCTTTCCATTCTCTACCCTCCTTCTATTTTCTGGTGACCTGTGTTCTAATTATTAATATCATGATTTTATATAATATATTTAGTTCAAATAGCACAATCATGCAGTATTTGTCCTTTTGTGTCTGACTTGCTTCATTCAAAATAGTGTCTTCCAGGTTCTTGCATGCTGTTATATGATTCATGACTTAATTTCTTCTTACTGCCGCATAATATTCCATCTTGTGTATAATCCACAATTTTTTATCCATTCATCAGTTGATGGATACCTGGGTTGTTTCCAACTTTTGGTAATCATGAATAATGCCACTCTGAACTTTGGTGTGCAGATGTCTATTCATGTCATTGCTCTCAGTTCTTCTGGGTATATACCTAGCTATGTTATTGCCTGGTCACATGGCAAATTTATGATCAACTTCCTTAGGAACTGCCAAACAGTCCTCCACAGTGACTGTACCATTCCACATTCCCAAACAACTGTGAATGAGCATTCATATCTCTCAACATCTTCACCAACATTTATAGTTTTCTGGCTTTTATTAACAAATCAATTTTATAGATATATATTAATAAAACATACGTCCATCCAAAGTGTACAATGATATTTGGTATAATCACATAGTTATGCTTTCATCACTCCAATCATTTTTAGAGTATTTTAATTGCATCAGTAATCATAATACTAAAAAACAAAAACCAAGCAAGCAAACTAAAGTCATCAACTCTCAATCTCTCTATGCTTCCCCAGCAGTACAAAGTTGTTATTCTGTTTCCTTCTCTCTGGTATATTTGTATATACATTTTGTAAAGACAGACACATATGCAATATCACCCATATTCATATTTTACAGGAGGTTTCACTATGTAGTACAGTCCCAGGTTACATTTTTAAGCTTTCCTTCTAGTAATATAAGTGTCCTTAGGGTTTCCCTTTCAGTCACTGTCATAGATATAATAGCTCTGCTATACACAAATACCAATGTGTGTTCTCAACATTTCCATCATTTCCAAAGATTTACAAAAAACCTTTTAGCCAATTCTGCACAGATTAACCAACACCTTTCCATTCTCTACCTTCATTCTATTTTCTGGTGACCTATATTCTATTAATTCCATGAGTTTACATAATACATTTTGTTCATAATAGCACAATCATACAGTGTTTATCCTTTTGTGTATGACTTGCTTCATTCAATATAATGCCTTCCAGGTTCATGCATGCTGTTATATGCTTCATGACTTCATTCCTTCTTACTGGTGCATAATATTCCATCATGTGTATACAACACAATTTGTTTATCCACTCATCAGTTGATGGACACTTGGGTTGTTTCCAAATTTTAGCTGTCATGAATAACATCTCTATGAAATTCAGTGTGCAGCTGTCTATTCATGTCACTGCTTTTAGTTCTTCTGGGTATATACCTAGAAAAGGTATTGCTGGGTCACAGGGAAAGCCTATGTTCAACTTCCTTAGAAACTGGCAAATAGTCATCCACAGTGGTTGTACCATTCTGCATTCCCACCAACAGTGAATACGCTTTCCTATCTCTCCACATTCTCTCTAACATTTACGGTTTTCTGACTTTTTAATAGCGACCAATCTAATAGGTGTGACCTGATATCTCATTGTAGTTTTGATTTGCATTTCTCTAATATGCAGTGATGCTGAACATTTTTCATGTGTTTCTTTGCTATTTGTATTTCTTCTTTGCACAATTGTTTTTTCAAGTCTTTGGCCGATTTTTTAATTTGGCTGTTTGTCTTTTTATTGTTGAGTTGTATGATCTCTACATATCATGGATATTAAACCCTTATTGGATATGTGATTGCCAAGTATTTTATCCCGTTGAGACAGCTGCATTTTCACTCTTTTGACAAGGTATTTGAGGTGCAAAAGTGTTTAATTTTGAGGAGGTCCCATTTGTCTATTTTTTCTTTTGTTCATGCTTTGGGTGTAAGGTTTAAGAAACTACCACTTACCACACAATCTTGAAAGATATTCCCCACACTTTCTTCTAGGAGTTTTATGGCTGTTCCTTTTATATTTAGGTCATTGATCCATTTTGACTTAATTTTGGTATAAAATGTGTGTAAGGGATCGTCTTTCTTTCTTTTGGGTATGACTATCCAGTTATCCCAGCACCATTTGTTGAATACTGTTCTGGTCCAGTTTTATGGGCTTAATAGCCTTGTGAAAAAAATCACTTGATGGTGGGATACAAGGTTAATACACAAAAATCAATAGCATTTCTATACACTACTGATTTGCAATCTGAAGAGGAAATCAGAAAAAAATTCCATTTATAATAGCTACTAAAACAATCAAATATTTAGGAATAAACTTAATGAAGGACATAAAGGACCTATATTCAGAAAACTACAAAACATTGCTAAAAGAAACTGAAGAAGACTTAAATAAATGGAAGAACATCCATGTTCATGGATTGGAAGACGAAATATTGTTAAGATGTTAATTCCACAGACACTGATTTACAGATTCAATACAATCCTCATATAAATCCCAACAGCCTTTTTTGAAGAAATAAAAAAGCCAATAATCAAATTTATTTAGAAAGATAAGGGACCCTGAATAGCAAAAAAGTGCCTTAAAAAAGTATGATGTCGGCGGACTCTCACTACCTGACTTTAAAGCATGTTATGTAGATAGAGTGGTAAAACAGAAATGGTACTGGCATAAAGACAAACAGATTGGCCAAGGGAACTGAATGGATAGCCCAGAAATTGACCTTCACATCTACAGTCAAGCGATTTTTGGCAAGGCTGTTAAGCTCACCCAGCTGGGCCAGAACATTCTATTCAACAAAAGGTGCTGCGAGAACTGGGTAGTATTATCCAAAAGAAAGAAAGAGGACCCATATCTCACACCTTATACAAAAATTAACTCAAAATGGATCAAAGACTTAAATATAAAGACAACAACCATAAAACACCTAGAAGAAAATGTAGGAAAACATCTCCAAGATCTTGTGGTAAGCAGTAGTTTCTTAAACCTTACACACTGAAATACAGGTAAATGGG
>JAKSZT010053769.1:0-75164 GCA_026826555.1 Tolypeutes matacus
CTACTGTAAATTAATAGAGGGCCAGGCCGTCTTATATTTCTTCATATGTCCTTAGCTCTTATCGCAGTGTCTTCACCACGTAGTAGATACATGGCATGAATGAATGATTTCAGCAGTTCCCCAGAAAAGCAGCTTTCTAACGTGACCTGTGTGTCTGCTTGATTATATCATTTTAGTTTTGTGATGAGCATGATTTTATATTTAGGAGACTGAGCTAAAATCTCATTATACAAAATTTCAAAAGCTGAATAAAAAATCTGGTTTTATTTTAGCTGCATGCAACAGGAATTGTGTTTATTTGTTCCTCTTTTGTCCTTTTTATTTTTTTCATGATATACAGGCTCTATGCTACTATATCAGTCAGCCAAAAGGGCGCTGATGCAAAACACCAGAAATCCATTGGCTTCTACAAAGGGCATCCATTTGGGGTAGAAGCCCACAGTCACCAGGCCACAAAGCTCAATCCCCACCAGAGTCTGCCACCATGTGTTGGAGCAAGATGGCTGCTGCTGTTCAGGCTTCCTCTTCCTCTTAAGGCTACATGGTCCCAGCTTCTTCCAATATCAGCTGTAGGCCTTCAGGCTCTCTAGGCTTTGTCTCTCTCTCCCCAGGGCTTGACTCTTTCTGGGCCCAGGCCAATTTCTCTCCACAGGGTCAGCTACAGAATACCAGGTGAACAGCTCATCTCTCCTCCTGGGACCCCCACTCCATCCATAGAGCTGTCTCTATTCCTCTGTGTTCTTCTCCTGTGTGTTAACTTCCCAGGCTCCAGTTCAAAACTCCAGCATCAAAACTCCAACCAACTCCTATGCCCTGCTGTGTAGTTTTATTTGTGAGTCTTACTGATGTGGCCCAATCAAAGCCTCAATCATTATTTAATCAAGTAAAAGTAAAACCTCTGAATCTAATACAATCTAATGTGAAAACAAGCCAGTTTATAAACATAGTCCAGCATCTATTTCTGGGATTCATAAATAATACCAGACTACTACAACTACTATCAACAGTAGTTAGTGGTATTACAAGGCTTTGTATGAATGCATTAGAGTCAAGAAGACTGTTCTATCCAGACTTCGCAGAGGTAATCACATCTGTTAATGATAACTTAGATGCAGGACTACAGCTATGCATTTGGCTTTTGTTTGTGTATTGGTATCTGATACTTTCAGCACATTTTCAAACCAAAGTTTCTTCTAAAATGTATGAAAAAAATCAGCAATGATTCTAAATCATTTGTTTATCAGCTATCTTATAAAATTAGTAACTAGTATTCTTCATTCTTGTGAGACAAAGGGTGTTTAGGAAGGCAGTTTTTGATATGTGATTGGCCTTATATGAAATGTGAGCAATGTTTGTGCAGGTGCAGACAGCTTTCACAACTCTCTGCTATGGGAATAAAACTTCAAGAGAAAAGTAAAAGACAGAGACTCCCTTTGCTTAATACAAATATATGCTAACTGTACTTGATATTAATGTTTCCTCCTTCCCAAAGCCTGGATTTCATGTGAAAATTACATTTTTGCTCCATTCAGCCAACAGCAAATCATGCTTTTTTTCCCCTGGAAACTATTAAGTGTAAAACTAGAGGTGAAGTTTAAATCGCTCCTTCAAACAAAGCCAACTCTCTAAACATGAGTCTTTTCTCACTGTCAGCTGTTAATTGAAGGTACTGTGGCAACACTAATGGGATTAACGTAGTTGTCCATTCCCCAGGTCATTACAGAAAGCTTGTTTTTTTCACCTGCTTTTAAAGCTATTTAAATATAAGCATGTGCGTGCAAATGTACTCCCACATACATTCATAAATAAAGACTCCTTGCTATATTTATTCCTTGATATTGGCTTTTTAAAGTTGTGAATGAGATTGTATACAAACCATGTTGATTCATCTGCAGATCTGTCATTTCAAATGACAGCTCAAATCAGCTGCCTTTTTGTGTCATTTTCTTAACCATTGAAACTGTCATTGGAGCAGGAATTGCACATTTAGTATAATGGTGAAAGAGGAAGGGGGTAAACGTATAGCAGAAGGAGGCTGAGTAGGAAAAGAAATGTGAGGGGAAGGGAGGACAGGAAAACAAAGACAGGGGAGTAGAGAAGGGCTAAATAGAAGGGAGAATGAGGAATTCAAGTTGGAGGAGGGACGTGAGGAAGAGAAGAATCACCAAAGTGGTTTCCCCATGGGCTTCATAAAGATCACTAGTTCATGTAATACAATAGGGAAAAGGACACACACACACACATATACACACACAAAAGCACTGAAAAGAAGTAGATGGTACTGACCTTTAACACAAAAAAATGTATATGAACCTACACTCAGGTTAAATTAAAAGAGCAGGTGAAAAAAAATAAGCTTTCTATAATGATCTGAGGAATGGACAACTACGTTAATACTTTTAGTGTTGCCACAGTACATTCAAATAACAGCTGAGAGTGAGGAAGGACTCATGTTAAGAGAGTTGGCTTTGTTTGAAGGAGCGATTTAAACTTCACCTCCAGTTTTTGATAGGAATATTTCTAATTGATAAACTGAAATGAAGACTAATGAACATATTATAAGACTACAGATGTGTTACATCTTTCAGTTATGGCCATTGTCTTTTAACAAATTAGCCTGGAGCTAATGTAGTTCCAAACTTGTCTTGCATATTAAGTGAAGTTCATTTATACAAAGCAATAAAAAAAGATTTCGAGGAAAGCATGGAGTTAAAAAAAAAAAAGGGAGCAAACATAAATCTTGTAAATTAGATAAAACAACTTTTCCTTTCTCTCTTTTATTTAGTTTATTTAGTTTTAGTTTTGATTTCTATGATGGTAGGTAGAACATGTAATTCATCTCTCAAACATCTGTGCATATAAATAGCTATAGTATATATATTTTTAACTTTATGAAGGTATGATTTTACTGAATATTCCAATTCAGCCCTTCATCTGTACTCTCTTCTTTAGCAACTTTTAAATTCAAAGAAAAATCTTGAGTGCTGCATTGAAAGGAGGTAATTTGACTTCTGTTAAACCTCATTTTAATTTTGACAACCTAATTGAACTACGTGAAAATGAGAACAAAATGTACTGCACTTTTGCATGCTTTTATTAGATTGGAGCTTTAGTAGAATTTATTTTCCTTTGTAAAACTTTTCACATCTGAACCTTTTTTCACCTGCAAACCTTAAAAGAGTAAATAGATCAACAAATTGTTAAGATTCAGCTTAATGTTCAGACTGAATAGAATTAACTTGTTGTAATTCTTTTTCTGATACTCTAATTGGACACTCATCTCTACATTTCCTATTTTAACTCTTTTCTTACAAAGTACTAAAATTTATTACTTAAATTTATAGGTATATATGATAGGCATATAGATGTTAATAGATTAGATGTTTATTTTTATTGGTATCAAAATAAGGATGATTTCATGACAATAGTCCCCAATTTCGTCAAAACCTTGTGTTGTGGATGGTATCTAGGGTGCATCAATTAGAGTGTGGTGAGCTCAGGGTCCATCTCAATATGCTAACACACTGCTCAGATAGAATCAAATGATTCAGAGTCTGCCCTCAGATCAGTAGACCTAAAATCTGTATGTTTTCCTTAATGGTATCAGGCTTCCAGGGACTTACTGACTAATGCAAACTCCTAAGAGATTGACTTTTAATTGATTTACAGTGAGAAAGATTCATCTAAATGGTTTGTGTCATCAAAACATGATAAATATGATGTATGCATATTCTCTGTAGGGCAAACCTTGGAGTTTTCAGAACAGAGAACATTATTCTCTAAACAGAGCTGAAGACCTACTACAAATAAATGCTCTTTGGTCCCTGTCTTTACTTTTTCTTTCTAATTTTGCTTACCAAACAGGGGTGCAGGGAAATTCTGCTTTCAACCTTAAGGGCCAGGCTGATGGTAGATTATTTTAAGTATGGGCAACCAAAATAATTTCGGCAAGGGTAAGGAATTGTTACCCTGGTAATTAAGTGCCTTTTCCCAGAAGTGACATGTTATCACCATTCATAATTCATTTGTCAAATAAAGTCACATGATATCATCTAATTTCAAAAAAAGGGGATACCAAAGATATAGGAGGATGAGACTTAGAGTATTTGTGAACATCCTTAAGGACCAGCACAAAAATCAAAATGGATTTTCAGAATGTTAGATGATAACATAGATTTTTACTTATTTATTTGCCTAATAGCATCATGCTATGGGGAAATATTCCTAGATGTATTCTAAATAACACCGAGGCTGAGAATTCTTGTGCAGTTTCTATCCACTACACCAATAAATCACTCATATTAAATACAGAGTAAACTTTTTCTCTTTCCCAAGATTCTATAACTGTTCAGGCAAACATTTCTGTTTGAATATATTGGAATATTACCTCTAATATTGTGTTTTCATGACTTTATTAAAGAGTGAGCATAACTTATTCCCTTGAAATTTTAAATAAATCTGGGTGACCCCAGAGCAGCAGAGAACATGGTTGCTGGTATCAGTCTTGCAACGGTAGAGAAAATGTGAGAAAAGGAAAACTTCCACTCTCTACTTCCTCCCCCACAAATACCACTCTCCCTTTCTATGTACATGGTTTTCAAATAAAATCCTGTTACATTTAAAGCTTCACAGCTGTCCTTTCTCTACCCACAACAAAGTCTCATGGATATTTCAACATACCCAAGCCTCAACCTCTTGGTAGGACTTTATTAAACTCTATACTCCTGTTAGTCCTCATTTGGTAGGTCAGTTCCCTGAAGTTCCACTACTGCCACATTTTCTTTTCACAGAATAGAAAGGTTAAAGGTTTGGAGTGTGTATTAGTCAGGGTTCTCCAGAGTGAAAGAACTGACAGGACATATATATACACTTAAATGTAACTATTATGAGATTATAAGAATTGGCTTGAACGACCGTGGGGATTGGCAAGTCTAAATTCCATAGGGCAGCCTGCAAGTTGGGAATGCTAATGAAGGTTTCAGTGAATTCCTCAATAGAAGCTGGCTGACTGAAGTAGAAATAGAAATGCTTCCTTTTCACTGCCGAAATCATCAGTTCTCTCTTTAACGCTTTGACAGAGTGGACAAGACTTCTCCCATTGCGGAAAGCAATCTTCTTTATTGATTGTTGATGTAATCAGTCATAGATACAACCAAGTGATGATTTATATCCAGGAAATACTCTTGCAGTAAAATCAGGTCAGTGTTTGCTAGACCAAACAATTGGACACCATTACCTAACCAAGTTGACACAGGAACTCAACCATCAGTGTGTGTGATTTACTTCCTGACAAAATCTTTCTTGTGTTCAGGTAACTGCTAGAAGTGAAGGCAACCCAGCAGTAAAAGAAACCACACATATATCATGTTCAAGTTGAAAAATTACTCACACTTTGTCTGTTTAACAAGATAGCAGACACTGCCTATCCACTGGCCTTACTAATGTGAACCCTCAAATGAGCAGATTTCTATGGTTGAATACCACCTGAAGAATAAACATTTCTCACAAGGGCAATGTCATTTTCTTTAATTTGATCCACTCCTCAAAAAAAAATATATTTTTCATCAATCAAGTTTGCTAATTAGTGCTGTTGAATAAATGGGTGACCCTTATTGAAATCGATGATCCATTTATTCAGTATTTCTGTTTTTTCATTAATTATTCATTTATTTAATCCTTTACTGAATCAGTTTGCCTCTGTTCTAGTGCTTAGATACCCAATAAACATTTATTGACTGTTCAAAGTGAATTAAGAACTGTGTGAACCACTCCTTGAGTGTAGTGTTTATTGAAAATATGTGTATACCTGTTTTATCACATGCTTAAAACTCTCCTACCAGTACTTGAAAAGCAGTTTATGGTTTATTCCACAAAACCAACAATGGGCATGAAGAAGAAAATGAAGGAGTGAAAAATTTTTATGATCCCTTTTTTTCACTGGAGAATAAGGTATAACCCTTATCTGTCTTCAAGGTCAACAGTAAAATATAGGCATGAAGAAACAAGACAATTCTATTAATTTCCTCTGTAGAATGAAATGAGGTGACAAAAGCAAAATATGAATATAATGTTAAAATCTAGGTGATATGGCAGTTGGGGTAGCTGATGAATTAATAATATTAATGTAATATATTCACAGCCATGTTTCAATATAATATTCATGCTTGGGCAGATTCATTGAAAATTAGAAATTTAGCTTTCAGTCAGACACTTATGGTGTATCTACTGTGCAAAGCACAGAATTAATTGCTGCACTGCCTTAGACTGGGGCATGCATCATAGTATATTACATAAACAATGAATTCACCCAAAGGGGGATTTTGAAAGAAATTTATTTTCTTAAAAATATCTATATGTAAGTAAGTATTAATTGATAAAATGAATTCATATATAGGTTTTTATCTGAGAAGTAGTTAAATGTTTTTGAAATGCTATCATCAATATGAGTCAGCTTCTTGGAAACTATTTTGGTGGATGCCACCAAGGTGTGACTTATAGGAATACCAGACCTCTGGGATTTGAAATTATGGATTCTGACAACTTTAAAATATCAACTTTTTCTTTAAGGGTTGGCATGAAAGAGACCCCCTGTAAAGCCTCAACAGCAACCATCATTTCTCCTCTTCTGTACATTTATTCTCAGATTTCCATTTGCAGTTCATCCATTCCTTCCTCTAGGGAATAGGGAGCTCCACAGACATCAGGTATGAAGGAGCTGCTTGCTCCCCATGTCCATCAGCCAAAGCTGTGTCACTACAGTTTTCCTATCAGCCCTTGATAGAGCAGAGACAACTGTTTCTTATTTTGCTAGCAGTCCTGGAAGAAAAGGGACCCTCATCTTTCCTGTATCCCTGCTTTGAAATAAAACAAACAAATTAAATAAGATGTTTTTAAGGGAATTGCTGCCCAAAAGTGGATGGGAAAGTAAAATAAACATTGTCAATGTTCTTCATTATTCTTTGAGGGCTTATTTCTGATCTCTCTTCTCTGGTACTACAGTTCAAGTCCAAAGATAATTACTTTGGTCATTCTTTTCCCTCTTTCAAAGAATATATTTGATTGAACATCAATCAGTGCTTTAAAAGGGGGCCTTCTTAACATCCATTAATTACAAAATAAGCAGTTCTTTAGGCCTATTTCAGTATTAAAGGGGATACTTGAACATTTTTACTTTTATTTTCTAGGCAATGCTTTTGAAACTTTGGTCATACATGTATTGCTGAGTTAGTGGCTGAATTTAAAAACTAACCTCTGCCCAAATAACCAATCCCTATTCATTGACAATATCTAAAAAATTAAAATTAATTTTGTTTTAAATCTTCCCCTTAAATAGTTGTCCTTCCCTACTTTTTGCATAACAAGAGCTGGAAATAATCATTGATGTGATAATACTAAATCAGAATACTTAGGAGTTATTTATTTAGAGTTTTGTAAATGCAAATTAGAGGTTGATTTAATTTTTTCCAGCTTACATTTTAAAGAAATTAAAGATCCCCCCCATCTCTTCTTTCTATAACCCTCTTAGCATCTTCTCCACTGAAACCCTCCTTTTGTTTTGTGCCCGCCATCCCAACATATACATATACAACATCCCTTCCATAGAATAAAGCAATGAACAGAAGCATTAACCAGGTTGACCCAGCTGGAATAGGTGAGTCAGGGCACGTGGTGGGGGAAGCCCAGAAGTGGGCATGTGAACTGAATGAGTTTTATAGAAGATCTTCTTAAGGGAGTTTAGAAAGAGACAACACATGACAGTGACAGTGATCTCTGATTCTTTTACTTAAGCAATTTGTCCAAACATTAGTATGTGCAGTCATTTATACTTTTAGCATTTCTTTTTCATCCTGTTTTATGAATGTAGAGAAGTTAATATTTTTCAATATACGTGATTTTAATATAGAATATTTATACTAAACTCATTTTGAATCATAAAAATGCATATTTTGTTGAAATAGCTATGCTAAATAATATAAAAATGTAAAGTTGAATCCCCAACAGATGTGACATGAGTATTTGGACAATGGAACTGACATTGACCATCAACAACTTGCACAGAAGTATACATATGTATCCATTGACAAGCCTTCCTGTCTCTACTCCTTATACTGTATTTGTATCCAACTGCTTGGGTTTCTGATTATGTTTAACACTCTTTCATATGTTGATTAGGTACTTGTTTTCTTCACCCACGAAGAAGTTTCATGGTAATAAAATAGAAAGTGACACTTTAAAATAGTTACTGAGGCTGGAAAATACAAAGTAATTACCAAACCATCTCAATATTCTCATTTGGTTTATACTTTTCTATCTTCTTTTTTTCTATTCTTTATTTCCAAAATATCTACTAATATCTTAGAGGAAAAAAGGGATACCATAGCCTCATTATATGGTTTGGTGCTTTGGAGTTTTGTACTAGGTAATCAAGGCAGGCATTGAATCCTATTTTGCTAAGAAGCACGCTGGAAGACATAATGAAAGTCAGTAAAGGTCCCATTTCTAACAAAATTTGTTGTAGTCTTAATTTTAAAAGAACAATCTTTATTTATGTTCAATCTCTACCACTATTATAGAAACTCATAACACAAAACATTTGCGGTTTCAGAGTTGTTGTAAATTTTATAGTTTTATTGCCGCCATTAAAGGAATATATTACATGGATTTTTACATGAAAGATTGTTGTGTAAATGATTCTAGGCAAAAAGATTATAAATAGATGTATAATGTACATGCATTAGATATTAATTCATTCTAAGTCATTTATTCTTGCTCATGGAGAATGTTAAGAAGTAAAAAAATATCTTTTAAGAAGGTAAAGGCATCTAGTGAAGGAGCTACATGATTAGATTTTAAATAGCCAAATTAGAACATGCACATGATTTAAGGCCAAGCTATGGTTTATTGGGAAGTGATAACAGAGTTTTATATGCTGATTACATCTGGAAAATGCACTAAAGAGGGCAGCTTGAGCAGTTTGTTATTTCTCAAGTTTGCCACAGGGATTGACTGTTTCTGAACAAGAATACAGGCTCATTTATGAACACTGATATTTGCCACTGGCAAAAATAACTGTGATGTGATGAAATGGGCAGGCTAATTTCACACAATGTTTTTGGGAGAGCAAACCAATGACCCTACCATTACTGATTCAATTCCATATAAACTGTGGACTGATCATGTCTGGTTCAAAGAGATTTAGGTTGGGAGTCAGATCTGTCCTGTATTAGCTGTGAGTCTTAATTCAGTTCCAGAAATGGTCTGTGATTCAATTTCCTGATCTTTAAACTCAGGATGAATTCAGTTATCTCATAGGGTAATTTTATATTACAACATGTTGTCCACCAACTTTAAATTGCTTATTTCACTAATTTTATCCAACTGAGCTTGACTAGTGGACCCTGTGTCTATAAGAATATTCAAGTTTTATTAAATGATCTCGAAGGACTCTTCTAATTCTGACATCGTACGATACTTTCATGTATGTTCTTTTCCTTCTTTTGCTTCTCTCCTGTGAACCCATACTCTACCATTTAAATCTCATCTAGGTACTCAATGGTCAGGCCCTTTCCCTTTCTGCTCAGTGTACCACTTTGTGCACCAAACAGATTTTTTATCATTACTCAAGATTCCTGTGCTCCAGATGGGTGCATCTTAAACCATCTGTGGAGGACCAGTGGATTTTTTTTTTTTGTCTCTGGTAAAGCATAGAAAGATACTTTTATAAAATGCAGACATGAAATTACTCTATTAAATTGTAAACATTTCTAAGTTCTTATACTTAATTTCTGGTAATTATCTCATCATGGATAGGTAACACTAGTTCACAGATTGACACTTAGTGTTTTAGAGCTTAGTGTTTCTCAAAATCAGTCAGCATCACCTGGAACTTGTTGGAAATGCAAATTCTCAGGCTTCACCCCAGACAACTGAGTAGGAAATTCTGAATCTGGTTCCCATCCAGAAGTTTATGTTTAACAAGTACTCCAGGTGATACCAGGACAGGCTAATGATTGAGAACCACTATTATCCATTTTTTATTCTACCTTCTGTCCCTTCCGTTACACATCTGGAGAACTGCATTGTGACTCTTGAGACCTGACTCCTAATAATGTGGGAATAGTTCACTGTGCTATTTTCAGAGGTATGGGGCGGGGATGGTTACAAGAATGCATTTCGAAACAATCCCAATCCAAGAGCTGATTCTAACTTTGAGAGCTTGAATTACAACATTAATACCTTAGAAGTAATAAATATGAGGTAGGTACTCATTTTATCCAGCAGTGTTCCTGGTCATATTTAAAATTAACTTGACTTTGTATTCATGGATCAAAAGGAAAGGAACAAAAATCATCCTAGGGATGGAAACATGGACATATTTACAGCTAAAGCAAAGGGTAAAAGGTAATAAAGTACATTATGGTTAAATTTATTCCAAAAATATAAAATTTGGATGAAATAGAGGAATTCTTTAAAATATAACTTTCAAAGCTGACTCAAGAAGAAACAGCCAATGTGAATAGCTCTATAACCATTTAAAATTAGTTTAAAAATTTCCCACAAAAAATATTACAAATAATCAGTTTTTATAATCAAATAATTTTTTGAGTTGATTATAGGAATTTCGTTCTTCATTCTGTTAATATAACATTTTACATTAGCTGATTTCTAAAAGACCCTTGTTTTCATGGATGACACTAGTGACAGTATGTTACTCATTCATACATTGCTGGATTTAGTTTTCTAACATTTTACTTTGGATTTTTACATGTTTGTCCATATATTTCTTTCCTTTCCCATACTGCTGTTGTCTAATTTTGATATCAAGGTTTTACTAATTTTTTTTTTTATTTTATAGAGCAGTTTGTAAGAAAGTGGAATTAACTGGTCTTTGATTTTTTGGTGGAATCCACGTAGAACATTGAATATTTCATCAGTTCCCCATTAAGGCAGCATTATGGTAGCTCTACAGATTATTTGGGGGAGAGGGTTGATGAGATATACAATTCCATCTGGCAAATTAGTGAAGTTGGATCTCCACATCATGACATACATCAAGATAAATTCTAGGTGTCTTAAAGACTTGAATGTGAAAGACAAATATTTAAGCCTTCTGGAAGAAAATTGAGAATAGCTTTATGATCTTGGGTTCAAAATTATTAAATAAAACTCAAAAATCTTAAAAGTAAGAGAGAGATAAATTATGCCATATTAAAATAAAAATGTTCTCTTCCTCAAAAGGTAATATATATAGCATAAAAAGGGACAATAAAAACTAATCAAGAAATGATTTCCAAGAGGTATGAGTACCTATAAATACATCAGGAAAAAATAAAAGTTAGTTAATAGAAAAAAATATACCAAAGATATTAACGAGTATTTCACATAAGAAACAATAATAATGAATATATGAAATATGCTCAACCTCATTATTAAGGAGGTAAATGAATATTAAAAACATATTTAAGATACAATTTCCTGCCTACTAAATTGACCTATATTTTAAAATCTTAGAATAATCAATGTTGGTAAAAATATGAAGTATTGGAGATGCTTATATATTGCTGATAGAGATATTAATTTATACAATACTTTGGAAAACTAATTTGGCATTACCTAGTCAATTTGAACATACATATATCTTATGATCTGCCAATTCCATTCTAAGCATATACTCTAAAACATAACTTGCAAAAGTTCTTTTAGGAACAAAAAACCTGGAAATAACTAAAATTCCCATTGACAAAGGTTTAATAAATGAACCGTTCCATTCAAACTGAAATGGATGGCATACCATGACATATATAACACTAATGAACCTCACCAAAAATTTTTGAATAAAAACAAACAGGTAAGTTCTGGGTAAATACATACAGTGTAAGTCTCTGTATATGAAATTCAAATGTATGAAAAATAAATATTATTTGACGACATGTTTGTATGTGGTGAGACTGCAGAGAAATTAATGTTAAATACTCATAAAGAACTCTTGAAATCCTTTGGATATAAAGCAGAAGATAATATTGGAGAAGAGCACACAAGGACTTTCAAGTTTATTGACAAAGTTTGATTTATTAAGGTAAAGAGTGTTTTCATTACTCTTTATATTACATATGTCATAAATCTTGCTTTGTATATATCAAATCTTTCATAATAAATTTGAACAAAGTAATATAAGGTTATGAGATTCTTCAGAGCACTTTTTTGCTGTTTTCACAGATTTATTTCAACATAAATTTTACTATTATTTTGTTGAGTGAAAAATATTCTTGCTGAGATTTGAGAGAACATTGAATTAAAACTATGGAAAATCAACATCTTGTTTTCAAAACAATGTTGCCTTCTAATTGTTCATGTTTCCTTTTACGCTCTTCAAAAGAGTTTTAAACTTTTCTTCTTTATTCTGCACATTCCTTGTAAAGTTTCTTCCTAAGAATTTGGCATTTTTGTTGCTATTGTAAATGGAATTCTTTAGTTCATTGCTTTAAGTGTAAAGGCTTTGCATTTTTATATGTTAGTTATGTAACCAGCCATCAATTTGGATTCTCTTATTTTACCTAACATTTTTTTTCATTCAATTCATGATAGGAAATCATATCATTTGTAATTAATGATAATTTTATGGAAGCAGATCTTATGTTTCTGTAAATATCTACCGAATGAGATAGCAATTTTTTGTCACTATGTAATCAGGCAGATGCTCTATGGCTATTTTGGCATGGTATAGGAAAGAATAATACTTGAAGGATTAACATTGATGGCATAGGTCTCAAATTCTGAGATTCAATGATTATAAGTAGCCCTAATTTCTTAACTAATGCTACATTCTCTAACAGAAAAAATTAATGTGACATCTTAAATTTTTGTTTATTTTCTGGATTCTACTTAACTGTCATATCTTATAAAGAAAAGTAGATAGAATGCTATATAGTAAAATTTACAAATGCACACACACAAAAAACACCACATTTCTCATTTGTTGGCAGAAACTAGTCAAAGTTAATATTATCCTTGGTTCCCACCATGAAATAGGAGACAAGCATCAAATTATTTCAAAATAATCAAAAGCTATCACTAAAATTCAAATGCTACAAAGTCCATTTATACTTCTTATCAAGGAAACTGAACATAAGCTGTTAGAAAATAACTTTATACATGAGATGGAATTTTTAGGCAAACAGTAAAATCTATAAATCATTTCTAATTTGTATATTAAATACATAAAAATGGTTAAAATAAATATTATTTTCATTCACTTGTCCATGTATTGCTTTATAGAATACCCTCCCCGCCCCCCCCCCAAAAAAAATGCAAGATAAATAAAGAGTCCATGTGATAAAGGAATTTGGTTAGCATCATCCTCTATGACCCTGGAAGAATACTCCATTTCTAAGAAATTATGGTAATCTTAAATAAAGAAAAACATATAAATATATTATTAAAGGTATATCATAGATGATATAGTATGGCTAGAGAAATAAGCATACTGATTAGCTCAAATTATAGTCAGAACAAAGTGGAAATCATTTTTATTATGTTGGTTTTGACCTGATAGCAACCAATAGACTATAAATGATGACCAACATGCTCACCCATTTCACTGAGGGAGATTCAATAAATTTTCTTCTGTCTATTGTGTAATGAAATCTGTCTGAATGTTCCACATTCCTTGAGATAAAACTGGAACCTCATACTTTCATAACTAATTAGCATTGAATTGCATAATCATCTCATGCCAAACTCACTGCCAGAAGATGGTGAAGACATGGGAAATCAAACTAGAAGAGTAAAGGTAAGGAAAGAAGAGCATAGAAAAATCAGGAAACATGGCTTTCCAAGCTTTCTCCTAGCTGTATTTCCCAATAATTTCTTTGGGGAATAAAGATCATCTTGGACAGTTTTGGGCTCAATTTAACTCTAATTTTGGTTTCTAAATTCTACTCATGAATCCTGATTTTAATAAATCTAAATTCTTCCATTAGAATTATAAACATTTATGCTTCCATTGCCATTATTTTAATTCCTTTTTTTAAAAAAAATTTTTCAAAAATAACTTAGATGCAAAATATACTTTTTAAAGGTAAGGCCGATGAACCAAATACTTGCCCAAATGGATTGTTGTCATCAACTAATTTGTATTTATTATAATCTGAGCAGACACACCATTATGATTTCACCAAAGTGATTAGCTCTGAACCTGAGATAGCTTACAGATTGTAGGAAAAAAAGTTCCTGTTGCAGCCTGCCAGGACATTTTTGGCCTGAGCATGTTTCCAAAGGATAAAGGCCAATTACTTCATTATGTACTTGGATTTAAAACATTACCCTTTTTCCAATCATTTGGGAGTCATTGAAAAAAATAATTGAAGTCAACTAAGCATTCATTTAAAAAAACTAAAACCAGACACACATCTTCTTTAAAGTACATTTAACTCTGTGGTTTATATATTCTGAATTTATTCTTGGGAAGTTGTTGAGAAATAATTTTAACCTAGAACCACAGAGGATGTACAGCTGAATACAATTTCACATCCTAATGACTTTGAGGCTGAGGAATTTCTGTAGCTGGAGCTAAGAGTTTCCATCACTTTCCATCACAAAACTCCTTAGGTGATTATTTTTCCCAGTACCACTGTTAAGATTTTACAGCTTGAAAAGGGGGATAAAAGGTGAAAAATGGAGGAAAGAATCTTTAAACAGTGACAGTATTGCTTCACATCTTTTAAACCCTTTTAATGAATTGTTTTTCATCCCACACACAAGTATACAAGTGACACCTCACCTTGAAGTGTCAGGGGTGATCCCAGGGGTTACAATGGCTTGCATTGGTGTTTAGTGACTTCTCTGTTATTTTTAAAGTTGTTGATCAAGTTCCAGACTTTCCTTTTGTATGACATATTTTTTCTCTACTTTTTTGTTATTTTAAATAATGTTCTGAAAGAAAATTATTTATTCCAAATATACCATTCCCTGTAGTTCCATCATTTTGCATATGAATAATTTGTCTTGTAAAATAAAATTATTTTTTAACTTTCCAGACAAATAAATAACTTTCTATTTGGCAAACATTCTTCAATATTGACTTTTTTGATATTCTAGGACATTTCTGTCTCATATATTCCACTAAAGAAATCAAGCAAAAGCACATTTGCAGCATTACCACTTAATTATTCAAATACTCTAATCAGTATTTATTCAGGTATTGTAGATTTAATACCTACTATATGCCAGGCAGCATGCAGTGCACTATTAAATGGTAAATTAAATATACATGATCCCTGCTAGTTTGACATTATGGTCCAGTAACACTAATGAAGATCCATTTGAAAGACAGGATAAATAGACTGTGAAGGCTTATTCTTTATTCCACAAATAATTATTTGGTATTAAATATGACAGCCTCTTTGCTAGGTCACAGTGACTTCAGAAGTAAGACAGTTTTTAAAACACCTTATAATTTTGAAGACAATATTAAATTTATATTTATACTTAGTTCTACATAAATAGAGCAAAGAATGATTAAGTTTCACAAAAGAGATCTTAGGAGACAAGGCATATGGATATGGTGGACTCAACTGTTTATTTTTTTATTTGAATTGAGGGCATGAGCAATTGGTTTGCCAAGGAAATGGGGGAAAATGGTTTGCTAAGGAGACAGGCATTGAAATAGACATTAAAGGATGTATGGGGTTTGGAAGAAAGAGGAGACTAGAGTTAAGTTTTCAGCAAATAGAAGGAAGCATGCCAAGGTGCAAAGTTGTAAGAGCACCCAGTGTGTTCAGGGTATATTTTGTTGAGAATGAAGAATGAAGTGCATGGTCAAAAGACAGCATTAGCAGATTAGATGCAGTTAGAAAAGTACATTAGGATCCCGTCATTAAGGAATGTGAACTGTTTTAAAACATCTTGAATTCATAATCTAAATTGTATTTCAATAATATTAATTTATTTGAATAACAGGATGGTAGTACTGTTATACAATGTAGGAAACATTTATTATAAAGAGAGTAAGTTCAGTATGCTCAACATCACTAGCTATTAGGGAAATGCAAATCAAAACTACAAAGAGATATCAACTTACACCTATTAGAACAGCGGCTATTAAAAAAAAAACAGAACTACAAGTGTTGGAGAGGAAATGGAGGAGAAGGAACACTCATCCACTGCTAGTGGGAACGTAGAATGGTGCAGCCATTGTAGGAGACAGTTTGGCAGTTCCTCAGGAAGCTAACAATAGAACTGCCATAGGATCTAGCAATCCCACTGCTGGGTATATTGAAAGCAGGTACACGAACAGATATATGCACACCAATGTTCATAGTGGCATTATTCACTATTGCCAAAAGTTGGAAGTGAATCAAGTGTCCATCAACAGATGAATAGACAAGTAAATTGTGGTATATACATACAATGGAATATTACTCAGCTGTAAGATGGAGTGCAGTATTAACATACAGATTAACATGATGAATCTTGAATACTTTATGTTGAGTGATATAGGCCAGTCACTGAAGGGCAAATATTACATGACCTCACTGATATGACTTAAGCAATTTGGGCAGACTCACAGAGCTAGAGTCTGGAAGACAGGTTAAGGGAGTAGAATGTGGTGAGCCAATGCTCAATATGGGCAAAATCTATGATAAGGTGGAAGGGGGTGGTTGGGTAGTGGATGGGGGTGATAGTGGTGCAGTGATGGGATTGGGTCTGATGGTGCTGAAATGTGAGGAGGAGTAGGGTGGGTGTGTTGGTTTGGACTGTCCGCGGAACTGTGGGGTGGGGGAGGGTTGGAGGAAGGAACAGATGAACTCTGGGGATTTGTAGGTCTGTGGTTAAAACTACCATGGTGGGAATGTTCTTTTGGCAAATATTGCAGGGGAGGGTTACTGGTGTAGGGTGTCGGGGGTGGGGGAATATGTGAGATAGGGAACACCTGGGGAATGCTTCTGTGGTATATGAAAGTGTTCATCTTGTTATAGTACGTTATCTCAGTGGGTGGAGACCCGCACAATAAACAAGAAAATATTAAACTCTCATACTGGGTAATCCTGCTATGTTCTCAATTAGAAGGGTAAGAATCTCTCTAGAATATAGTGCCTAATAAAAGAAAGCAGACCAATATGTCAAGCCCTCAATGTTATTCCATCTAACTATGAAACTTATTCTTCAAAAATTGAAACTAAGTAGATACCATAGGTTCTGAGGGGAGTGGGGGGAAGAGTAGAATAGATGGAACATATGGCATTTTTAGGGCATTGGAATTGTTCTGCATGATCTTGCAATAACAGATATGGGCCATTTTAAATTTTGTCAAAACCTATAAAAGTATACAGTGCAAAATGTAAACCATGATGTAAATCATTGACCATGGTTAGTAACAATGCTTCAATATTTGTACATCAATTGAAACAAATGTACCATACACATGTAAAATGCTATTAATAGGAGAGAGGGGAAGATGTGGAGGTGGTTCAGTATATGGGAATCCCTTATATTTTCTATGTGGCTTTTCTGTAACCTAAAGCTTCTTTGAAGACAAACCCAAAAAATAAGACTGTGGGAACATATGGAAGAAGTTTTCACTGCACATAAAAGATCTTACAGTGATGAAAGACGAAATGAAAAAAAATTTATTTTTGTATTTTATTTATTATAATTATTTTCTTATTTTTATTTGTTTACTTTTTGACTTTGCTTTTGGGGAGGTTTTGGATAGCAGAAGGGTCACAACTGTGGAAGGGGAGGATCACTGGCATGGGATGTGTGGATGTGCCACAATGGTGGGAGGATGTGTGGCAAGGGGTTCACCTGGGGCATGCCTCTATGGCATATGAATATGTTCAAATGGTCATGGGGCATTGTCTCAGTAGGTGGAGACCCACACAATAGCGAAAAGAGTATTGAATTCCCATCTTGATAAGTCCGGCTACATTCTCTAATAGAATGGCAAGAATCCCCCAAGTATATGGGCAGTGCCCAGTGAAGGAGGACAGACCATTATTCCAGGTCTTTGATATTGATGGTTGAACTTATGAACCATTTCTTGTGAAATTGAAACTTTGCCTAGTATTATATATTGCCTAAGAGTTACTTCCTGAAAATCTCCTTGTTGCTCAAATGTGGCCTCTCTCTAAGCCAAACTCAGCCTATAAACACACTACCTTCCCCCTGACATGGGACATGACTCCTGGGGATAAGCCTCCCTGACACCAAGGGATTGCCACCAAGCACCAACTAGCAATGCATCTGGAAAAAGACCTTGACCAAAAGGGGGACATATTAACTACAAATGAGTTTTTATGACCAAGAGATTTCAAAGTGAGTTGGGAGGTCATTCCAGAGGTTACGCTTATGCACATCTCAGCAGGCTGTCATTGATTGCCATGGTAAATAGTGCCTCAAATAGTGCTACTCCTGAGGGCCCCAGAGACATCTAGATAATATAGGCAGGGAAGACAATCTTAGGAGTTTGGCACCTGTCAGTGGGCCTTACTTTGGATATATGCTCCTTTATGTAACAGAGTTAGACTTATAATTTTCTTACACATGGCTCTTCTGATCCTTTTATTTAAACCTATAATTAGCACTATACTCATTAAATATATGTTCCAGAGACTTAAGTCTTTGGTCTTTTCATATGCTGGTTGAGTCCTGAATCTCAGTAGAGTCACAGCTAACACCTATTTTCCAGTTCATTGTACTTGCTCAAGTCCACGAACAAAAGGATGATGATGGACAATTCCCATCCCATAAAACAGAGAGTATTTACAACTGCAACCAAGACAGTTCCATTCATCTGTCCCATGGGATCTAAGCCCTCTCTCAATCAGAACCAGAGTGGGCATCACCATACCCAAATCCTCAAGATTGAGGAGTGAGCAAACATAAGGGGGAAAACGTGACCATGGACTAAAGTGGAATTATTACTGATATAAAGGCAGTGGCCACCAGAGTTTCTGAGGAGAGGGAAAGGGAAGAATCGGTATAACATGGGGCATTTGGGGGACATTAGAATTGTCCTGCATGACATTGCAATTATAAATACAGGCCATTATACATTTTGTAAAAACCAATAAAATGGTGCAGTACAAAAGGCGAACTATAATATAAACTATAGTCCATGGTTAGTAGCAATGCTTTAATATATGTTCTTCAATTGTAACAAATGTACTACTACACTAACGAAAGATGATGCTAAGGTGGAAAAGTGTGGGAGGGGGAGGGGATGGGTATATGAGAATCCCCTATATTTTTAATGTAACATTTATGAAATCCAATGCTTCATTAAAAATTTAAAAAAATTAAAATGAGGTTTTAGTTGCATACCTTTATTTTTCAGATTTAACCCATTTTTAAATAGAGTTTATTGGAGGGTTTCTTACAGAGCCAGTTATAAATCCAGGCTTAGTTAATGAAGTTGTGTTTCCTCATTAGAAGAGTGTCATGTTTATATCAGTAGTTGCAAGATGAACTCTAAACAATATCCTAGACTGTTTTCAGATGTATTGGTTCAAGGTGGCATTATGGTGAAATTCAGAGTTGTTGGCATTTATAATTTGTTTCACCATCATCCATCCACTCTATCTAAGGTATCCCGCAATTTCTAGGCATGTGGTTTGGGTTGAAGTGACTGTACTCTAATCTAGAGGTGGTTTATGTCAATAATTTTGCATCTATCACACTTTCTACAGTTCATAAATATGCAAATGTGAACATGACAGAGGCCTAAGTGGGTTAGTGCATGTGGCAGTTTGATATATTATTTATGAATTCCAAAAAGAGATACAGATTATGTTTGTAAACTGGTCTGTTTCTCTGAGCATTGATTTAAATTTAAAGGCTTCATTTTTACCTGGCTAAATCAAGATTAGGGCTTTGATTTGATAATGTTATTCGGGCATGCAAGGCTGAGTCCCCACCCCCTTGGTGGGCTGATAAAACATACTCTTAATGCAGAAGTAGATACATGGAAACAGAAATGTGAGAAAAGAGGAAGGGAGCTTCATAGACATGGAAGAGGATACTGCGGCCCCAGGAAGAGAGATGAGCCATTCGCCTGATGGTTTGCAGCTGAAGAGAACAGAGCAGCTGAGCCCTATGCCAGCCTACAGCTGAGATCAGAAGAAGCTGGGCCCACAGAGCCTTAAGAGGAAAGAGGAAGGCTGCACTCTTGAAGATATCACCAGCCATCTTGCATCAACATGTGGCAACAGACTTTGGGTGAGAAAATACCTCTCGTGGTACCTTGAGTTGGACTCTTTAGGGCCTTGTAACTGTAAGGTTTTACCCCAAATAAATACCTTTCATAAAAGCCAACAGATTGCTGGTACTTTGCATCAGCACCCCTTTGCCTGACTAATACAGTGGATAACATTTCCTGGCAATAGTGATCGTCACAAAGTGGGCATGACTTTGCCTAGTCATAATGAGGCCCCAGATTCACTCAATTGTTGAAGGAAGATAAATGTTCTTTTTCATTGGTTGATATGCTGAAATGGTATGATTCTTAAGTAAAGGTAGTAAATCAGGGTATAAGAGACAGAATGTTCTGTTTGATATTCAGACCTGAGAATGGTTTGCCACAAGTCCTGAACTGGAGCAATTGCATTACATGTTGCCATTTACTCATGGAGTGGTAATTTCCAATTTTGCTTTTGTTTTTCTTAGCTTTTTTAAAAAATATTGGCAAGATTCCTATGGATAGTACACATGGAAGAAGTTAAATGGTAATATTTACTTCATAAAGAATTGTAGGGTCAAATTAGCAAATAGCACGATTCTTCACATGTTGTGAACATCATGAAGCATCAATTATTGCTATAATTTCCTCTCTCTTCTATAGATGTTCTACATAACAAAGAAACACACTTGGTACCTGTCTGCCTTTTGGTATTTTTTAACCTCTTGACTTTACTCTGTTTAAAATTTTTTAAAAATTTTTTTGTTTTTTCCCATTTTTTGAATATCCCAGTCCTTTAATTCTATTTTATTTCTAGTGTTGTTTTTTTTTTTTTTTAAGTTTCCATGTATTTTATCTCATATTTAAACTTGTCTTTATTATTTCATTTTCCTATTAATTGTATTTGGCTATTATAGGGGCTTCATCTTCAAGGAATGTTTGGATCACAGAAGGGTGACAGAGAGGGCAGGAGAGGATCATTGGTGGGGGGTGTCTGGGATGGGAGTTTCTTTGCGTTTTTATGTGACTTTTGTTTCTAGTACAAGAGAGTATATAAAAAATCCTTTAAAATATTCTTTGAACTTTATTCCTTCTTGATTCAGAAAAAAACTCATTCAGTCAGTCAACAATATTTATGGAGCATTGTGGTAGATATTAGAAATACACCCTTGAAAAATACTCATGTTCCAGCCATCAGGGAAATTATAATTGGTCACAGAGCTCACGATTAATTCCAGGAGGAAGAAAACTACAATATTATCCCACAGAGAGATGAGGTTGGTTCTTTGAAGTCCAACTTTCTTGATTATTATGTGAGGCTGAGAAATGTAGGCATTCTTCTCTCTCTCTCTCTCTCTCTCTCTCTCTGTGTGTGTGGAGGGGATAGAGGGGAAGCTGTGGCCTATGGCAGGGTGCCAGAGCACTAGCAGAATGAGGAGGAGGCCTGTGCAAAGGAGGAAATTTATTCACAAAATGTGGACATAAGTATAGAGGTTATAGAGTAAAAAGTTTCTCTATTAGCCTTCTCATGTTCTTCTCACCCCCCACCCCTAACTAACCATACTTATTAGTCACTTTTGATCCTTCCTGAGATGGTTCTTTTGCATATTCAAGCCAATTAATGCATATTATTTTTTCCTTTAAAAAAACTGTAGCATATTACACCCATTTTTCTACACCTTGCTTTTTTAGTCTACTTAGTATACATTCTGGAGCTTTTCCCACATGAGCACATAAAATGCTTCCTATTTCTTATTTAGTTGCAATATATTTCATTATTTACCATTGTTATATTTTGCTAAACCCTCTTGGTGGAAATTTAAGTTGTTTAAATCTTTTGCTGTTACAAGCATTACTCTAATAAAAGTGCATAGTTTGTAACTTTGATAGCTGTTATGGCAGACCCTGCGCTTCTTTTTGCCACCTGAGTCTTTTATTATTAATCTTTAACTGCTTAGAATTCCACACAGGCCAAAGTTTTAAACTCAATATGTATATTTGGGTTTGAGGCATAAAATAAGTATCCTTAAAATGTAATTTCCTGCTGGTTTAAAAAAAAATGAAGGGTTCTCTAAAAAGATGATGATGTTTCTCCTGCTTGAAAATTTTCCTTTTTTTTTTTTTTTTTTTTTTTTTGTAGTTTTAAAAATATTGTTCCTATGTGAATATTCTTGCTGACCTGATTTTGTGATAATCAGGGTAGGCTAAACATTCGCTATATTAGAAACCATGCATGTGTCCCCAGACCTAGTTTTTTTCCCTAGGTCTGGTTTTTAGAATGCTGGTGATAAACTAAACCTGATTTATTATATGACCATCCTGCATGGGAAAAGACTATAACTTTGGGTGTCTTTGGTCAACCTTAAGAGATATAGCAGGGGGACAGATGTGGCTCAGGTGGTTGGGCATCCATCTCCCATATGGAGGCACCTGGGTTCAATCACGGGGACCTCCCAGTAAAATTTAAAAAAAGAAAAATATAGAAGCACGTGCGCCGTCAGGCCCCGCAAGCC
Organism: Tolypeutes matacus; assembly: GCA_026826555.1. Classification (NCBI taxonomy): domain Eukaryota; kingdom Metazoa; phylum Chordata; class Mammalia; order Cingulata; family Chlamyphoridae; genus Tolypeutes; species Tolypeutes matacus. The sequence goes on from JAKSZT010053769.1 coordinate 22,690, forward strand.
ATGCAGCAAGATGATGACGTAACAGGAAAGTGACACAAAGGAGAGCCAAGACGAGACGCACTGAAAAACCAGGAACTAAGGTGGCACAGGCAGTAGGACACCTCTCTCCCACATCGGAAGTTCCAAGGATTGAATCCCAGTGAAGACAGGAGGAGAAGGATGAGAAGAGAGGTCAGGAAATAGAAACAGAGAGTTGCCCAGTGAATGGACACAGAAACAGCAAAAACCGGTGGGGGGGGGGCGTGAAAATGGATAAAAGTTAATCAATCAATCCTTAAAAAAAATATTTAGGGGAGGAAGATACGAGCTATAGTTAGCAGTAATACTAACTCTATTACTATACTAATACGATGTTCTTTCATGGTTTGTTAACAAATGTTTCACAACAATGCAGGCTGTTTGGGGGGGAGTGGGCATGATGTGTGGGAGCCCTGTATGATGTTATGCATGTTTGTTTTGTAAGTTCATGATGTTTACTGAACGCTTATAGTTTATGTATGTTCATGTATGAATGATATACTTCAATAAATTGTTTTAAAAAATATTGTTCCTTTCTGAGTTCCTATACTACACTGATTTTAAAAGTTTCTAGGTAATAACTTAGAATTTTCATGTAGTTTTCATTTGCCTTTGGACATTTTCTTAAATAACATTTTAAATTGTCTCTTTTATATTTTAAATCAATCAGAGTGCAAGTTAATTGAAAGCAGGAGCAATATCTTATTACTATAGATGTTCTCTGAGAAGACAAGAAGAGTGGTTTGGAAATTATCAATTTCTGTGTATACTTGTTTAATAATTCATATGATTTATCCAATTTTGTTCTTCATATTCACAAAAAGCTTGCTTGCCTGTTCTATTCTTACACCCACATTATCAGAGCTTAATCTGAATAAGGTGAGCTGTAGTGAGAATAACTTTAGAGATTTGCCAAACTCCACTCTGAAGTCCAATAACAGACTTGTAAGTAAACTGATTTTCATAACTTCTCTGCCATGTAGTCTTGCGGTCACCAAGTAACTGATAAACACACATCTTTTTGTGAAAGAAGCAAGGAGAGCGCCAAATGCAGTGATGTGCTGGAACCTGCTCTACTGGCTTGCAAGAACTGATTATGCTTATCTTTTCTCAACTCCACTTCCAAAGATTTCTCATTGATAGCTTGAAATTACACTACAGAAATCAGCAAATGCTACAAATCAGGTCTTCATAGCTTCCAATCCTTCCCATCCCAGAGTAAAGTCCGGTGTTAAACATTTAAGAACTGGCTAAACAATAGTCATAATTACTACACTCACCTTTAGAGTATTGTGGGTGCTGAAAGGAAGCAAAGATGTTGCTTCTGTTTGCAAAGAGCTCATAAAAGATGTTAGGACTGATTTTGTTGCTGAGACAATGATGTGGACAGCTAACAGTCTGAGAATTTACCATGTTTCCAGTTCATTTCTTTGTTTTAACTATATCAACTCATTTAATCCTCATAACAACCCAACAGAGTAGGTACACACATAGAGGGAAATCCTCTTGTTTAGATGGCCATGGGTCAGGAAACTCAGTGATGAAGAATAACAGAACAAGCAGAGTTACAAAGGCAAATCCTCCATTTGAACAGATCATTAATTCCATGCAATTATTATCCTTTTGTTAAAACTTGACATTATTGAGATAATGATTACTGCAAAAATGCCTTCAGAGTTGTTAATACTTTCCTATATCACTGACTCTATTTTTCTAAATAAATTTCAATTTTACAAACAACATTTTCTTCAGTAAGGAATGGTGTATTTTATTCTTTTTTTAAAAAATGGAGATCTCAGTCTAACTTCTACACAAGTTTTTTTGGCTTCTAAATAGTTCTGATATCTACTGCACAATAGGAAAAATTATGATTTATGTATAATGGGCATAATAACTTTTAAATTCCATGGCATAATGTAAATTTGTGATCTATTCATTTTCCCCTTTTCTTTTGTTCTTGATAATACATCAATATTTATGTGTTGCTCACAGTATGTGGAGTGAGAGTTTCTTGGGTAATTTTGAGCCATAAATAATTTGTTTTTCACTTTAGAACTCAAGGATGAAATCTTTTCCAAGAATTATTCTTTATTTCATTATAATATAATAGTAAATACAAACTTGATGGAAATCAGTCTAAATAGAATTTTACTGTTAAAATATGAATGTCAAACTCTTCAGAGTGATATAGGGTCATTGGAGAGGACAGGGAGAGGGAGCTATTCTCAGTCACTCAATAAAAATCTCCAAGACGAGCTTGGATTGAGTGTGAATCAATATTGTCATCAACTGATTGGCTGACATCTAGATCATACGCTCCATTCTTCTTGCTAAGAGGGTAGAGACCTATTTAGACCTCAAGAACAGAGAATGTAGAAGAAGTAGGACCCTAAAACAAAAGCATACGCTGTTATGAAAAGAAAGATAAGACACAGTATGGTGCCAACATAAAGCCTCTGAATATACCCGCAGGAAAAAAATAACCTGATTGACATTGCCCTAAAATTTCACAAATATCTCTCAGTATAACTATTAACAACTTAATCCAGTAACATGGATTAATCCATAGGACAGTAATGATGTGTATATAATTTTTGGGAAATGCTAACCTTTCAGTTTCATTTCAATATTAGGATAAAAACCTTCCTCCTTAGTATTGGAATATTAGCTATTTTACTTGCATAGTCATTGGGTTCTTATTTTTAGTATTTGGAAAATACAAAATGGTATCTTTAGGTGTCATTAATGGCATAACTAACATTATACAACTCAACTCAATATATATTAATTTTCTCATATTTTAATGTCCAGGAGGCATAAGCTCCAATAGCATCTGTATGATGCTATTTTTTTTTTTTTTTTTGAGGTACCTGGGGCCAGGAATTGAAATTGGGACCTCGTATTTAGGAAGTCGGCATTTAACCACTGAGTCACATCGGCTTCCCTAAGTTGGTTTTATCATTTGTTTTGCTTGTTGTTTGTTTTTGTTTTTGTTTCTGTAAGAGGTTCTGGTAACTGAACCCGGGACCTCCCATGTAGGAGGCGGCACAAAACTGCTTGAGCCACATTTGCTCCCTGATGATGCATTTTACAACATTTCTAATAAAAGCTATTAATGGACAGAAAGAGTGCTACAGTGCTCTAGAATTCAAACAACTGACCAAAGTGTTCTTCTTGTCCATATAATTCTTACATTGTATAACTAGAGATAGAGTTGGTAAACCTTTTCAGTAAAAGGCAAGACAGTAAATATTCTAGGGTTTGAGGGAAAGAGACAAATATCGAGGCTATTAGGTAGCTAGTCACATAATCATTAAAATGTACCCATTTCAAAAGGTTAAAAACTGTGCTCAGCTCACAGGCTGTACAGAAACAGGCCATGGGCTGGATTTGGCCCATGGGTCTTAGTAGGCAGGTGCCTGAACTAGAGGACTCCTAAATGGGCATGAAAATAAGATCTCTCACTCAATCCCAGAGTGCACTGTTGAAGACGATACTGTTTGGTCATAACAGGAAGTCCAGAAATCCAGTCTATTCTCCTCTAAGTGCAAATTTTCTCCCCTTTAAAGGCTTAGAAAGCCCAGGTTGCTTTATGGACACAGGGTGGGAGTAGTTCAGTCCTGTGTTGGTGCCCCGAATGGTGAAGGGATTATTGATGTAGACTGTGATGTGGAATCCATGGAGTGTGCTTTAATAGTGGAGGGTGGGATTAAGGCTACTCCCAACAGTAAGCGAGGGCATCACCTTGCCTTGTGAACCCAAGGGTAAACTGTCCAGTGTTTTTCTCAGTGAAGAATGTCATCTATGTATTTCAAGCCTTCAGGTTAATGCTCCCTTGACTCTCTTCACTCTGCCACTCTCCTGCAGAATTTTGAATTCACACATACAGTCATTTTCCCAGTTACCAGCTGGTCAAAGAAGACTTCTGGATCATTTAAAGTTTCAGCAACAAATAGGACCAAAAAATATTTCATTCTGTTTTTGTCTCTATACTTGAGTAAGCCATCTTGTCATGCCTCTGCACCTCCTCATTGTTTCATTAGCCCTCCCTAACCTCAACTATTCTTTTCATTGGCCCTTCCTAACCTCAAGAGAGATTTGGGTATAGCTCCTCCCATCACAGAAGGCCCAAAGCTTCTTATCAAACTGATTTACCACCTGTTTAGAAAGGACACTTTTGATAAATCCTTGCAAAAAGAAAGACCTTTATCAAAACTTCTCCCAGGGCAATGCGTTCTGCTCTTCTTATAACTATAGGATAAACAAGCGAGATCATTAAAGTGATTCTTCATGGCAAATTGCTTAAGGAGATTTTCCATTCAGTGCCTACACTAAAAAAACAATTGGCCTTTTATCTTTTCATATGTGAAAAACTTGGAAATCCATGGAGGAAGGGTAAGTGTAGAGGGAGCAAGGAGGGAGTGTGGTTAATATTTTTCTGTTGAAATTTGTTTAGAGGCCGAGAGATCCATGCCAACACAATATAATGTCCTAGTGATCACTTTGTTATATAGTTTTTAGAATGAAAATGGGCACCTTTCCTATCCCTCATAGGTAAGGCTCAGGCAGGACAATTAACTTGAAAATTGTTTTAGGCTTGTCATCAAAAGTCATGTCTTTTATAATGTTTCTTCTCCACAAATTCAGTCCAAAACCAGTTATATAATAGAAGAGAATAATTATATTGTTTTCTTTGCTTGATAATTTGCCATTGACTTTTCTTTAGTAATGGCATTATGTTAATTCAAATTCTATTTATCTTTCTCTTCAAAGTAATATGATTTTTTTTCTCAAGGCTGCTGACTAATAAATAATTCTTTAATTTGTAATTGTAACTTATTTAATAATAATCACATCCTACAGAACTACTTTAAATTTATCTTCATTAAATGTCAATATGAATATGATTTATCAAGGATGAATAATAGTTTAAACTATTTTACACACTTTTGTATCTCTGTAAATTTGGTAATTGTTTTACTCTGTTCCTCAAATTTTAACAACTTAGCAAATTGTTCCTGGTGGTATATGAGGTACTTTGATAAGCTATTTTAAAATTACAGAAATAACATTTGAAAACTAAATCACACCCTGGTGACCTTAGTAGAACATATTTTCTCAGTGTCTATAGGATGTTCACTACTCACTAGTAACAATATAATGGCCATCTAAACGAACTCCTAAAATACTATGATACCTAAAATTATTTTTAATTAATTAAAACTAAAAATAATTAATATTTTAAAAATTCACTGGCTTTATTGACAATGAGAGAACGAATGGGAACATAATCCAGATTTTTGTGATTATTATAGAATCATTAACTTGTTTTGATTCTTAGGACAAATATTACACTGATTAAAGTTTTCATGCATCCTCCAAGACTGCTTCTAGTGAAACCAAAGGCACACTACCTTTAAAGTCAAAGAAAAGTTATATTCCTGTCTTTCTTCCCTACCCTCACAGAAGAAACAGTAACATATTGGCCACAATTTTTTTTTAAATTCAAAATAAGAGGCATGTTTTCTGTGTACTTTGTTTTATATAATTAGATCTTATTTCTCCCAATGTTCATGTCTTATCATGATATAGATAACCTAGCATATGTTAATGTACGTATTCTTCAAGCTAATATGCACACAGATTTTTCAAATATCTGGCTTCCCTTTGACAGGTTTTGAATTTTATCTACTCAAAATACCATTATCAGATATTCTACATTAAACATAAGGATGTTAGGATTGTTAACAATTTTGCAGGCACTTCATCTGTGGTAAATTGTTCTGAGACTAAAGCATCCATCTTCCAGCCAAGGAAGGATTCACCCCATAGGTTTGAGAGGGACCGTGGCCCTGCTAACACCTTCATTTCAGACTTTTAGCCTCCAGAACTGTGAGACAATAAATTTCTGGTTGTTTTAAGCCATCTAGTTTTTGGTACTTTGTTATGGCAGCCACTGGTAACTAAGTCTAGTAGGGAAAGGGAATAGCAGGAGCCTGGTTGTAGTTCTGCACTTTCCTCAACAACCTCTTATTGCAGAACTCATTTGCTATAGCAGCTGTGGAGCTTTTAAAGAGGGAAGTTCACTGGAAAGGAATTATGGTGAGTGCTATGAATTCTATTTTGTGAGCTGAGGCATGCAAGGGAGAATCAAATGCACTCAGTTTACTCACTTTTTAAATTTTTAAAATCTGTACTCAGAAATACCAGCTCTGTTCTGTTCATTACTCTAGAAGGTCTTTCCTGTTCTCTGCTGAGATGGGCTTGTACTTTCTCTTTGGTGAGTAATAGCTGTATTTGATTACGTAAATAGCATTTCATGTTAATGTAGTTCACAAGAGGATACAGAAACCATTAAGGGTGTGTTTAAAATCCCACAAAGGACCCAATTACTTAGTTCTCTGGAACACATTTTAGTTTCTGACACATTAAAATTATACTTTAGGAGATGATTCTCTGAACATTTTCCCGAAGTGGACGTTTAGTAACTCACCGAAAAGCAATACAAAAGAGCATAGAGCCTTTCCTGCACAAGTTGCAGAAAAAAGAAATGTCCAATTTTCTATGTAGCCAATTATTTGACTACTTCATCATCAAAAATAACACTCGGTTATTGTGAACTTAATTATTTCACTTTAAAAATTATTTTAAAAATATTTGCTTATTCAATTCCTTAATAAAATCAATTTTAGGAATATCAGAATCTGGTTTACCAGTTTATATGGTAGAAAAGATGCTCCTTGTTTTGAATACACAATTGAAATATTTTCAAAACATCCCAACACCAACATCTCTTAAGGGGACAAAAACAAAAAACAAAACACAGCCCAGGATATTCCCTCATACATTTCTTCCTTTCTTCTTCTTTATATCATACTCTTTCATGCCCCAAGACCTATCCCTGCTCACTATGTCTCCATTTCTGTATACTGCCCCTAATGGCAGCATCTCAAGAGAGCATGATTTCTCTTTAATTTCCTTCCTCAATCTAAAATTCACTGTGTCCCAGCACTCATTATATGGACTATACCGATTATTAGTAAATTGAATATTTTATCCCACATTTGCCTTTTCAGTAATGTCTGAAGCTAGAAGAGAATGCCAATGCAGTGAATTTTAGGGATTGTTTCAGAGAGATGAGAGAACTAGATAGGAGGTAGAGAAGCAGTTTTGAATTCCTTCAAATCACACAGTGAGCAGCTGCCAGCTTTGCTGGAGCACTGGACTAGCCTGAATCTGCTCCTGGTGAAAAATGGATTTGCTCAGATGGCTTTGATGGAGATTAATGAGCTATGGATTCTGAAGAGGAAACTTAACCACTAATCATTTCTACTAAGACTTTCCTCTAGGGAATGGCATGGTAGTTATCCTCTAGAATTGCTAAGAAAAAGAAATATTCAGCTTACTGAGAACAATCCTTAATTTTAGGTCAGCTGATTAACTGTAGGAGGGAAGATCAGAAATGGAATTGCAAGCATTTATTAAGTGGCAATTTCTCTATACTGATACTTATATATGATTGGATCCATCTTAGATGAATTGACTTAGTCACTATTAATTACTACAACAAATTAATGCAGAAAAATATTTTTAAAAAGATCCCAATTTTATAATATAAGTAATAAATCTACCTTTCTAAGGATCAAGCAAAATGAATGAGAAACTATAAATCCATATATAATTCCAAGCTAATTCTAATAAACTTTTGTAATTCTTTACAGCCACTACTGTAGGCACTACCCAAGTGTGGCTATTAAGCACTTGAAATGTGAAGAGTCCTAATTAAGATGTGTTCTGAGTAGAAAATACATAGTGGATTTTAAAGACTTGGTTAAAAAAAAAAGGTAACTATCTCAATAATTTTCATACTGATTACATGTTGAAATGATAATATTTACATATATTATATTAAATAATACCTATTCTTTTAATATAGATATTAGAGCATTTTAAATTATATATGTGTCTTGCATTATATTTTTTTGGAATGACTTTGCTATACAATTCACCATGTAGGAAGAAGGTCTAAGCATTTTATATAGTCTGAACAAAACATCCTATTTAATCACACATTAAAAAGGCACTGAAGTTTAAGATGCTGCAGCTGACATTGCAACTTGTAAACTGCTGCATATACCACTTTGGCCAAGATTGGAAGAAAAAATATGGCAGGAGTGGCAGAGTGAAGGTGTTACTGAAGTGATAACTGTTAGATGAATGAGAAATACTCAATTTGAATAATTAAGTCACTCTGCCTCCCTTGTGTCCCTACCCTCGGGTACTGAGTCTGGCTAACTTTTTAACTCTTCCTCATTTCAAGACTCAGCTTGAATGTCACTCCCTCAACAGGTCTCCTGGAGCCTTCAGTCCCAGTAAGATCTCTTATCATACATACACTCAGGTAGCAATCTGTGCTTTACACTAACACATGATGAGAGTCTGTTTCTACTTATTATAGTAGTCCCAGCACAGAGCAGATATTCAATAAATATTTGGCAAAATATGAATTACTTTATTTCAAAAGTGGCAGTCATTATGTGTACAGTTGTTTGATTTGTTTCAATATCTCCCTCCCCAAACTAAGCTCCATAAAGACAATCTTTCATGTCAAGCCCCTGGAATAAAAAGTGAGACATAATAGTAATAATAACATGTAACATTTATCCAGGATCCAAGCACTTTAGTCTGTCAACTATTTTACTCCTCGCGATGCCTGTCTACAAATGAGATGCCTTTTGATTTATATTAGAGATATTTTAGTTTTGATTATAAACCCTACAAAATATATTTGATATTTTGGGAAAGAGGAAGAATGCATGAAGAAAGGAGGGTACTAATATTAATTTTGTAAATTACTAAGATAGGACTATGCACCTAATTTATTTAGAAAATGTGAAATAAAATTCTGAGAGAAAAATCTTGTATAGCAAGAAAAAATTTAGATTCTGTGTTGTCATTCTACATAGACATAGAGCAAGAAAGATATTCAGGATTAGATTTATCAATAGAAAGTTTATCATTATTATTATTAAATAATAAATAAAATAATTAATTCTATTATATTAAAGTCATTTAATATCTCTTTCCTCTAAGCTTAGAAATAATAAAAGCAAAGAGCCCTCATAATTACAGGAGGGGATGGAATCTATTATTGTACTCCTCAAAAATTCTATTTAACTCCTTGAAGAATTTCTTCAGGGCTTCCTCCATGAATGCTGACAACACAACTTTCCTGTGAAGTCAGAAGTGTGTGCGGCTCTCCAGGGAAACCACACAAGGACTGAGGGTCTGTGTCTTTGTGCTCCAGGTTGCCACTCTCCTGTGCACTTTGTGGTTGTGGAAGCAGCTTTGATATCCATGAGAAAATACTTACAACTACTTAAATTCCTTTGGAGGGAAGACATGCCACATTCTTCCCACTGTCCTTTCTATAAGAAGCAGAAATTCATTCCTTTGAAGATTTGTGAGAGTCTGCTTTACCTATTTTCATTTCAATTAGGTTAAAAGGGTTTCTCAGAAATAAACAACAGTTAAATAAGTGGCCTCTTTGGTTAAATATAAGCTGTAGTTTGTATGATAGAATAATTTAGTGATGTGTAGGCAATCAGTCTTGCAATAAGCCAGTCATTTCAACAATTTCTCCAGTTGGTATCTACAGAAACCAAGTACAAACAGGCAAAGTGCTTAGTTAACAGCTTTATATCCCCATATCTTTGCCAATGTGTTATTCTGACATTTCCTTCACAATTTCTATCTTTAATTTCCATCAGTCTACCTTATTCAGAGAAATGAAAACTAAAAGAAATTATAAGAAAGTATTCAAAGATATTTAAGCATTCATAGTAAGTATTTTCTCATCTCCAATGTGTTCAGAAAAAACTCCAATTTTCCGTCGCTTCAGTATCTGAGTGCAGAATTAGGGCAGAGTTTTGGCGAATTGTAAGCCTTAGTTGGGACTTGGAAATAAAAGTCTCTTCATTCTAGGGCTTTCAAGCTGGTAAAAAAAAAAGATTCAAGTGTGGCTAATAAAAACATGCCATGGCAAATGTTATAACAGTGATACTAATATAGGACAGCAAATGATAAGAGAAGCTATAGATTTATTATGAATAGGGACATCTGAGTGTCATGGGCAGAGTTAAGTTTGATTTGGGCTATAGGGAACTATGGAACAAAGGAGGCCAAGGGCTAGTTGGCAAAAGGGAAATTAAATAAGTGATCCTTCTTTTTAAATTTTCTGAATGGGATTAAAAATTTATATAAAATAAATACATAATGCATCCTTGTGAAGGTTCTATCTGAAGATCAAATGAATTATTTTAGAGTGGAGTTTTGTAGAGAGCAGTTAGGTATTCCTTGGGTCAACAAAGATCCTTCCAATGCCCTATGTGATATACAATGAATAAAGAAGTTGCTTCCAAGCTGATAAGAAGTTGCGGTCCTTTTGCTAATTCTAGAAATTAGCTTTATGTCTGTTTAGTTTTGGTTTTTGGTTTGCCACAGAATAGGCATTAATTGATTATACTCCCAGCACCATTTCCTTCCCCTGAAACTCTCTCTCTCTCTTTAGAAGCCCCCAATGGAAGGTGCAATGATTTTCCAGTAGGTGGACACTGATCACACCTGACTTTCACTTTTTCATGGCAGGTCCACTACTCAGGCAGCATTAATATGTCTTTTCTCCCAGAATTTCAAGATGGGAATGTAAAGAATGCCAGGAAAGTGACTATTTCTTGGCTGGAGCCAGAAAATATAAAACCTTGAAGCTGTTTCCTATCGCTTACTCTACCATACCTTTCTGGCATGTTTGAATTACTGTTTCCAGTTTTTCCTGAAGTCTACCTGCACTATTCCCTTCCTATGGTTTAGTCCCTAAAACCTTCTTTGAATTCCATAAACCAATACATTTCCCTTTAGGCTTAATCAGTCACATAAAATTCCTAATACGTGTCAGAGAGTTTGAAAAATGGATGTATAAAATAAAGCAGAAACTGAGTTTCTAAGGATGAGAAACAACCTGTGATAAGAGTGTACTAGTTAAGCCATTTTTCCTATCACTCAAATATCTTTTTCTATATTTATAGAAGGATAGAATGTTTGTCATTATGCTGACAATGAATTATCAAGAGAAATAACACATTATTTTCAACATGTCTTACTAAAGATGGTAGGAGGGATGTAAGTATAGTTTAGAAAAGTTTACATGAACAAACATTTAAATATTTATTTAGAATATAATACATTGAGTTATTTGCCAATATTTTCCAAATATTTATTGATGAAAAAAAAGTAAAAATTTTTGACTGCCCAGAAGAATTTCCAGTATTTCTATTGCCTAACTGCCATCTTTATTAATGCTAAAGTTCTTTTTATACACTCAATTAATAGAGATTCCTGAGAACTAAATATATTAACTATGTGCCATTTTATTGAGAAATAACTGCATTTCTTTCTCTAAACTGGGTTGTATCTCTTATTTTATTTATGTCTATTGATAAATGTGCAAAGATCACATATTTCAGTTTTTTAATTAAAAATAATGCCTTGTGAGAGCAGATATGGCTCAAGCAGTTGAGCGCCCACCTCCCACATGGCAGGATCTGAGTTCAGTTCCAGGTGCCTCCTAAAGAAAAGCAAACAGACAACGAGCAAGAACAATGAACAGAAAATGAGCAAAAACAAGCAAAAACAATGAATAAACAGACAAGGGAGACATCTCAGGGAGAAGGGAGGAGGATAATGCCTTAACATTCATTCATTTTATGTTTTCTTCAGTTAATAGATAATAAACAATATATTTTGTTCACATTAGATAAAGGTTTAAAGTTCTGATTCATAATAATGTGTCCTATCTGAGAGTTCTGATTCTTAGAAGACTGTTCTATCAGAAAGTGATTCAAATAAGAACAAGATATATAGTCATCTAATTGAATGAAATTGCTTTATTCTTCTAATGGAATTATCTTTATGTCACTGGAGAACCAATATACCATATAGATTTTGATTTTTCATAGGACACAAAACAAACTCAATAAAATTTTAGTTTTTTTATCCTCATGAAATCACAGAATAGGCAAATAGTCCTATGAATTTGAGTAAGTTATATAAAGCTTAAATGGGTTTTCTTAGGAAAAAAGGCACAAAAAGAACAGCCAGCATATGGAATAAGTATAGATTGAGGTTGAAATGATGGGAACAACAAATAACAGCTTGGTGGAAATAAAAAACCAGCTCAGAGACCAGTGGATAGATGTGCATTGACAGATTATGTAATTTGCATCAGTACTGTATTATCAGAATTGGCACCAAAAGTGGAGAGAAAATAACAATGAATTCTATTTTTTCTACAATTTAACATTGGTATTACTACCAAGCTTGGGAAGTTTTATAAGCCTCTCTTCTTAAGAACTTCTTAAAGTTCCTTAACTTATTACATCATTAATATTAAATATTAACAAAGTCATTTTAAAACTTGAGAATAATAATTTTTAAATAAAATTCTGAATTTGTAATTAGATGCCAAAAATATTCACTTACTGTTGCAAAATCTGAAAATGCTTTCTCTTTGCCTCTAAATACTTCCACCTCTCTATCCAATACTGCAACCCTACTCATTTACACAAGCCAGACATGGTGATTGGATTTTATTTTAAAATGCAGGATGTGACAGTGGCAATACCAAGTGGTATGGATGGGGAGACAGAGAAAATATGTGGTATTTTCTGTGCTAATATCAGTATTGGTAATTGACTGTATACTCTGATTTATTTAAAAGTATATAAATCAAATCAATATAAAGGAGAGAATTAATACCATTAGGTGGATTGAATTTATACACCCAAATTTAGGCATGTTCTTAATCTTAATCCACATTACTGTGGGTGTTAACCTATTATAAATAGGATCTCTTGAAGATATTATTTTAGTTAGGGTGTGACACAACTGAATGAGGATGGGCCTTAATCCAGATTACTGGAGTCGTTTATAAGCAGAAGAAATTTAAACATAGTCAGAGGAAGCCATAGGAGGGAGCCTGAAGCTATAAAGTGGAACCGGAATGAAAGGAGAGTCTATCACCATGTGTCAGGGTTCTCTAAGGAAATAGAACTGACAGAAGATAGGTCAATAGTATGAGATATCATAACATTCTCTCATGTGACCATTGGGATGTACAAAGTCCAAACTCCATAGGGCAGGCTGCAAGCCAGGGGCTCTGGTGAAGGTCCTTGCTGAGTTCCCCAGGAGATGCTGGCTCTCTAAAGTAAAGATGGGAATTCTCTCTCTGAGTGTTGATCACTTCTCTTTTTAAGGCCTTCAACTGATTGGATGAATCGTCACTCATTGTTGATGGCAATGGGGAGAAAGCATTACCTTGCTGATTCCCTGATTTTGTACATCTCCTAGCCTCAAAACCTTGAGTCAAAAAATTCCCATTGTTTAAGCCAACCCATTGTGTGGTATTGTCATAAAAGTCCTGGAAACTAAGATATACCATAAGGCACTTTTTGTCTGATTTTTTTTCTTAATCCTAAGGAATATTAGATAAAGAAAAAGACATAAATATCTTTTTCGTAAACCTACTTGCACACACATACACACACACAACCATTCACACATATTCTACAATGTCAGTGGTATCTATTTTAAATTCCAATATCAGTGCTGGTATTGAATTCAATCATGTAAACACACTTTTGAAAACTATGATGGGTTTAATGTTTAGAGAAAATATATACTATTATGTTAATATTAATATATTTTAATTATATTTAGTTATAATTCTATAATATAGCTTAATGTAGAATAGTTAATGTTTTGGTGAAAAATATAATTATGTTAAATTCAAAGTTTGGTTTTGATTCAATATGGTGGGATGCAATACAGAATTCCATTATGAGAAACTTTGCTTAGAAATCTCCATTCCATGGAATATCTGATGAAATATGTATCCACTACCTTAAGCCTTGAGTCCTTTCATATTATTAAAAATATAAAATATATGTTTATCTGTTTAATTGAAGCACAATTAGTTACGGCACATCGGTATGGCTCTTGTGCCACTTTACATAATGCTTGACAAAATGTGAGAAATCATTCAACCTTATTATTAGGAAAATAATAAAGAATAACCTTATTAGGAAATAATAATCTTACTAGGAAAATATTTCATTTCTAGTACTTTTTAAAAACTGAATAACTTGAAAGTAGTACTAATTGTGCTTATATGAGAGGCAATGAATCAAAACTTTTTTTTTAAGGGGGGATGTTTTTGTTCAAAATTATATCTCCTGTGAGTGAATCTAATCTATATTAGTAATGGTATCTTCTTTGAAATTTCTGTGGAGTAACCATGAAGTTTAATCACCATGTTTTCAAATTCAAAAATTATGTCTACAAGTAACTGTGTTGATAAATTGCTGTCATCTGTTATTATGATTAAGCTACTTCCTGGTTATTTCAGATATCAGTGCTGGAATTTAGATCAGAGTTGGAAAACTGGATTTTTCTTGCTAAGTTACCATTTTATTTAGGAAGAATGTGATGGAAGAAGTCAAGATTAAATTAGTTTTTCCACATCTCAACCACTAAATCATCAATTGTAGTCTTAAAGTCTATTTGTTAACATAAGAATATTTTGGGGAATATTTTAAAATCATCACCTGGCCTAGCTCAGTTCCACAGATAGTTTCCTCTCAGGATTTAGTGCCTAAGCACCAGCTAATGGTAAGAAGCTAATATTTGTTTATTCTGGGTTTTTAACTTCCTGTGGACCACAGAGGGATAGCTGTAAAGGGACAGTCTTTGGCCACTGCTCCAAAAATTATCTTATCATTTATCATCTGGGAGTTATTTGAAATCCTGGGCCACTCTGTCTCTGTCAGCTTGAAGACAGACTATTGTCTGACATGGATTGCCATATTGATGTGAGTGTGACTGCAATGGGAATATTTAGGGAATGAAACCCTATGGTTTTTTTTTTTTTTTTAAAGCTTTCCTTATTGTAAGAGATCCTTCACCATTTATAGGCTTGTTGCCTAGTATTCCATATAGATTGAGCAGGAGGGGCCTCAAAATTTAGGATTAACCAAAATTGAGTGGCCAAAGACCAATATAGGGAATCTCTTTTTGCCTCTGGATAGTATGATTTATTTATTAAAATCGTTTGGATCTGGGTTCACCTTAGCATAAAACATGAAAACCTCCAGTGTGAAGGTTACAGGCTTTTTATTGGGGATGCTAAGAAACTTTTGGGTGCCATAGAACTAGCTACCCCAGATTGCATGATCCTTTACCTTGCTCCTGAATGCTTTTTTTGAAATTTCATTCAGTGTGGTTAAGACACATTGGGTAGGAATAAATTTGAGATAGGGATCAATAAAATATTAATGTCTGTGTATTTGCAGTCCTTCCCCACTTTCCCCACCATTTTAGAAGATGGATATTTACACAGTGTTACTTTGGAATACAACTACATCTTAAGAGCTGCCTAGAGACACTCCAGAGTTTTGCTAATTTTAAGTGGTTTTGGAAATAGCTTGGAAAATAATCTGCAATGATTGAATTGGTCTGAAGAAAGCAAATTGCTGGAGCCTTTACACTTGATTCTGGATGTGCTTGTATTTTCTAAAATTATGGTGTTGACCTGGTCCTGTGATTTTCTTGTGTTTCCTCTTGCCTATCTGGAACTTCAGAAAATTGAGTCATATTAGATACTTGCTGCTTTGGTAATCTAACTTGGATATGCTTAAGGAGCTACACCCCTTCTAGATGAAGAAAACCCTGGCTTCAAATACTAATGAGGAAATCTGTACTATAACTGTATACCTTAATGAGATCCTTTTGGTTATATTTGAATAGAATAGAAAGAAATGCTCCAAGGTGATGTTTTTACTATATTTTCTGAGAATTAACTTCTTTCTAGGATCAAGGGATTTATTTAGAGAGGTTTATATTATTAAAATTTATGTGGAGTGAAAAATCCAGAATATGTTAGCTTGTCATTTGGATTTCACTGTCCTTGAGTATTCTTTATATCATTCTGCATAATAAACAGAATAGGCTAGGTTATGTATAGTAATAAACAATGACAAAATCTCTAACAATGAAAACAATACATGTTTATTTCTTAGTCATGCTGTACATCCAATGTGGGTTACCAAGGAATTCTGCTTTTGACAGTGACCTGGAAAAGTAAATTGAGAAAATCTCCACATTCTTTTAATGGGGAGAAAAGATCATGACGAATTGGATCTTAAAGCTTCCACCCAGATGTGACATATCACTTCTATTCATATGATATTAGCCAACACAAGACATACTACACCTAGCTTCTCAAGTGAGGGAAGTGCAATCCTACTATGATTCTTGAAGGGGGAAGAAGTAGAATATTATGTGAAGAGTATAAATAACTATCATAAACTGCATGTTGACCTCAGCTGGGCAAAAGTGTTGAATACATTCTGACATGAGAGATAGAATAGGGATGATACTTCAGCCTAGTGTAGAGTGCAGTCTTCTAATGAACTAAAAAAAAAAAAAAAATGGAAGAAAAATCTTTTTCCTGATCCATTTCAATAAATTTTGTAGGAAACATTCATCAAAACCTTTAAAGAATAAGCATATTCATCTTATTTATACCCAGATAAATTTGTAAGATCAGTTGCAAATTTTAAGAGCAGAAAAATTTTTATTTTTATTTTATTGAAATTGTTGACATGAAAGATTATGTTGGTGGCCTAATATTTCTTTTCTTTTTTAAAATATATTTTTATTACAGAAGTTGTGAACTTAAAAAACAATCATGCACATGTGTAGAATTCCCATGAAACGACCCTTCACCAACATACCAATGTGGAACATTTGTTACAGATTATGAGATAATATCATCATACTATTACCACTAACTATGGGCCATAAGGTACATGTAGCATCTTTTTTCCATACCCCCCTATAATTAGCACGGTACTTCTTTTGCATTGATGCAAGAATATTACAGTATTGCTGTTAACCACAGTCCATAGGTTATATTAATTTTATATTCTCCACGTTTTTCCACTTTCCCACCACCCTGCAAAGGTGATATATATCCATTCGAGTTCACAGAAAGACATTCTTGTATTTGTACTATTAACCACAATTCTCATCCATCTCTGGGTTCACTTTGTTAGTCATTCCCTAGAACATTCTCTAGCTTACTTTCAGTTGACATTTACATCCCAATAGACTACCCTTTTCAGCCACAATCTCATTTATAAACCAGCTTAAGAGCAGAAAATTTTTATTCATCATCTGGTTGACTTAGACCTAGCCATCTAAATGACTTAACAGAATAATGAAAATTGAAGCAAAACGGTCCACTATGTCATGGTCAAGACTCTTCACTGTACCCTTTAGGAAGAGGGTTGTTTCTAGAGATGGATTCAGTCTAAGGAAATGTATTGTTCCACATGTTAGGCAATGAGCTTTTTAGTGTAATAAGCAGAAGAGTTAAAATTTGACCATCCTTAGCAGTGGGATCTTTGAATTCCAATTAAAAAATAAAAAACTTCTTCTTGGACTACATGTCTCTTTCAAATGCATTTCTCTCTCTCTTGGAATTCCATGCAACTAGCATGGCTAGTTGACCTAGGGTTACCTTCTTTTCCAATATGAGACCCTGTTGATCTTCACTTTGGAGCAGTTTAGCTCACCTAGAGATTATATTGAGTTTGGGGACCAAAGTCTCAGATAATGATAAAGGGAAAAATGCATTTGTCTGAACTTGTTCTCTGTGCACATATATCTCCTGCAGACTTCGTGGATGTGTGTGTGTGTGTGTGGGGGGGGGTTGGGGACTGCAGCTGCACTAGGAAACTCATCAAGGGCTTGGGATTCTTTGCTCCCACATCCTGATAATCATTTTCTTTCCCTCTTTCTCTCCACCACAGAGACAAAACAAATAACTAACTTTTTATGTTTAAACATTTCAAAAGTTTTAAAATTTTGGTATTTAATAAGGCCATCTTTTCTTTATTATGCTTATCTGTATTGGTAGAATTAGTTTTAACTTACGGCATTTATAAGTGATTTTAAAGATAAGATTTAATCATGTAAAATAGTAACCACTAGCTAATATTCTTTCTTCTTAGGACAGAGAAAAAATAGATTCAAGATATCTAACAATCTTATCATTTCAGAAACATTTCACAGTACCTTCAGTGACATATTTTCAAATTTATAAGTGGAAGAATTTTGATATGATAAAATAAGAATGTGGGAACACACAAGCCTTTTAAATTTAGTTGTTTCCAGGGAAATTCAATAACAGGAGTATATTTAGTTTTCCTTTTCCTCCGAACAGACAGAATAGTTTGTTGCAGTTTCAAAATCTTACAAACCTTATATATATATATAAAAAAGATTTCACTGCTGGTGTTAGAGAAATACTGGTTAAATTTAGAACTATGTAGGAGGTAAAGTCCAGACCACCTGTTATAATCGCAGTTGCAATAAAAACTGTTTGCATTAGCTTATGTTGGTTGGCAATAAAAAGATATTACCTTAAATATTTAAAATATATATTGATTTTTAGATAGCAGTTTGATTTTATAAAGTTTGTCAGCTCTTAAGTGTTCAAAATACACTCTACTTTGGTTTCACAAATCACATTTAGGCAGACTAAGTTACATGCATACAGGGGATCAAGACAATTGTTCTATGTGTCATGCTGAAATGATAGCTAATCCTCACAGGAACATATGTGGGTTTATTATTATTCCCATTTCACAGAAGGACAAAACTATGTTCAGAAAGTTAGTTTACTGCACAAGGTCACACAGGTAGTAAAGGAAATAGCCAGTATTTTGATAAATGCAATATTGATATTAAAATCTATGCTCTACACTATTTAAGAGCTGACCCCAACTTAACCCTTGAAGATAAATTTCTCATTTAATCCAGTGAGCCATTTCATCCTAATGATTGCTTGCTGAAAAGGTCCCAAACTAGAATTCTCTGGATAACTTTCTGATAAGTTCTTGCTCATGTTAGATATTTAATAAATATTAATTGACCTAATTTACTGACTACCATTTTTCAAATGACAATCAAATTTCTAAATTAAAAAAAGCAGATTCTATAAAAATTGTCCAATCATTACTTTTTCACACTGACCTAAACCTGATATATTAATTTTGCCATCAAGTTTATTGAAGCCTTCTCTATCACTTCATACATAAATTTATTAAAATGTAAAACTCCTGGGGGAGGGGCAAGAAGGCAGAGTAAGGAGCTTCTAGAGTCAGCTCACCTACAAGGCAGTTAGTAATCACCCAGAGCTATCTAAAGCACCTACTTGGGTGCTCCAGGAGACAGAAGAGAATCATGCAACATCCTTGAAAGTATGGAAGGAGGAGACTGCCAATCTGCATGTAAGATTCCTGAGAAGAGCACTCCACACCATTGAGGCCAGTGCCCACGGTGCAAGCTTCCTTGGAAGCGATTCCATGGCTGGAGTTGGAAGCTCCACTTCCCAAAAATGAGGGAGGAAGAGACAGTTCAGCACTGACTTCAGCTACTGATTAGTAAATTCAGCTGGCTAAAGTATAATCCAAAGAATAGCTAAAGTTTAAACCTGGCCAAGTTGGAAAGAGGCTGGTAGCTGCTGTTTTAACTCTACCCCCTGGCATGAGGGGAAGCAAGGCTGCCTGAAAATCACAGTGAGGTTAGAAACTGGCGTCTTTCCACCAAGATTGGACTGCAGCCCTAGCCTAGGCTCCTGCCCCACCTCCAGCAGGAAAAGCTGGGGCACCTGCACCAGCCTCTCTGGGCAACTGCTGGTGCTTTTGGCTGGCACAGACTGAATAGTTGGGCACCTGTATCTCCATCCTTGCCCCCAAGTAGGACAGGAGGAGAGCTGGGTTTCTTCAGCCCTTCCAGGCAATGGCAGGCACTTTTGGCCTCCACATCCTGGATTGATGAGTACCTATGAATCCACCCCCAACCCCCAATAGGAAAGGAGGGGGCTGGTGATTCCACAGCCTTTCCAGGCAATAACAGGCACTTTTGGCCTGCAGAGACTAGACTGTTGGATGCCCATAGATCCACCCCCCACACCTTAATAGGATAGGAGGGGGCTAGTGTTTCCTCACCCTCACCAGGCAACAGCATGTACTTTTAGCCTACATGGACTGAACTGTCAGGGTGCCATTCCCACCCCCTAAAAGGCAGAAGGGACAGTATTCTCTCAGCCTCTCAGGGCAACTGCAGGCATATTCAGACCACATGAATTAGATAGTTGGGCACTCCCTTCCTCTGGCAGGGGTGGGGGGTGTTGCTACATCATCATCCTGGGCAACTGTGATCACTTTAGACCTGCATGACATAGATTGCTACACATACATGAAGCTCCATCCCTGCCCCAGGTAGGGGAGGAAAAGGTCTGAAGCTTCATCAGTTTCTCTGGGCAACTACAGACAGTCTTGTCCTGCACAATTTGGATTATTACACACGGCTGTGGTTCTGTCCTTACCCCTGGCAGAGGAGAAAGGTGGGAGAAGCTTCAACAATTCCTAGGGCAATGCAGGCAGCTTGAGCTTCCACAGCTTACAGCACCAACTACATCCTCAGCAACTACTACACAATAAGCAAGGGTAAAAAAAGGCAAGAAAGCCCTAAACTAAAGAAAGAAACTGCACCCGGAATAAATATGTCTAGTAAACAAGATGCCAAGACACCAACAAAAAATTACAATCCATATCAAAAAACAGGAAAATATGACCCAGTTAATGGAACAAGATAAGCCTGTAGATGACATAAAGGAGTTGAGACAACTAATCATAGATGTTCGAACAAATCTCCTAAATAAATTCAATGAGATGGCTGAAGAAATTAAGGATATTAAGAAGACACTGGGTGAGCACAAAGAAGAATTTGAACGCATACATAGAAAAATAGCAAAGCTTATGGGAATGAAAAGCACAATAAATAAAATAAAAAATACAGTGGAGGTATATAACGGCAGATTTGAGGAGGCAGAAGAAAGGATTGGTGAGCTTGAAGACATGGCCTCTGAAAGCGAACATAAAAAGAATAGATGAAGAAAAGTATGGGAAAAATTGAACAGGTCTCAGGGAAATAAATGACAGCAAGATATATGCAAACATACGTGTCATGGGTGTCCCAGAAGGAGAAGAGAAGGGAAAAGGGGCAGAAGGAATATTTGAAGAAATAATGGTAGAAAATTTCCCAACCCTATTGAAGGACATGGATATCCATGTCCAAGAAGCACAACATACTCCCATTTGAATAAATCTGAATAGACCAACTCTGAGACAAATACTAATCAGAATGTCAAATGCCAAAGACAAAGAGAGACTTATGAGAGCAGGAAGAGAAAAGTGATTTATAATATATAAGGGATACCCAATAAGATTAAGTGCTGATTTCTCATCAGAAACCATGGAGGCAAGAAGGCAGCAGTATGATATATTTAAGATATTGCAAGAAAAAAACCCTGCCAACCAAGAGTCTTACATCCGGCAAGATTGTCTTTAAAAAATGAGGGTGAATTTGGAATATTGAGAGCAGCTTTGCAGGAAATACTCACAGGAGTGTTACAGCCTGAAAAGAAAAGACAGAAGAGAGAGGTTGGAAGAGAGTCTAGAAATGAAGACTGTATCAGTAACAAAAGTGTCAAAAGAGTGGTGATTATAAAATATGACAGATAAACCCAAAGGTCAAAATGGATGATATAAGAACTGCCTTTACAGTAATAACATTGAATATTAATGGATTAAACTCTCCAGGCAAAAGACACAGATTGGCGGAATGTATAAGAAAATATGAGCCAACCATATGCTGTCAGCAAGAGACTCACCTTAGACCCAAGGATACCAATAGGTTGAAAGTGAGGATTGGAAAAAGATATCCCATGTATGCAGCAAACAAACAAACAAAAAAAAGCTGGAGCAGCTATGCTTATATCAGATGAAATAGACTTTAAAAGCAAAATTGTTATTAGAAACAAGGAAGGACATCATATATTAATAAAAGGGGAAATTCACCAGGAAAAATAGCAATCATAAATGTATATGCACCTAACCAAGATGCCCCAAGATACATAAGGCAAACACTGGAAAAGCTGAAAATAGAAATAGATATCTCTACAATAATAGTTGCAGACTTCAATACACCACTCTCAGCATTTGATAGAACATTTGGACAGAGGATCAATAAAGAAACAGAGAGCTTGGAATAATATGAAAAATGGACTAAGCCTAGGAGACATATATAGAAAATTGCACACCAAAACAGCAGGATATACATTCTTTTCAAATGCTCATGGATCTCTCTCCAGGAGAGACCATATGTTGGGTCACAAAGTAGATCTCAATGTATTAAAAAAAGATTGAAATTATAGAAAGCACTTTCTCTGATCATAATGGAATAAAGTTGAAAATCAATAAGAGGCAAAAAAAAAAGGGGGGGGATTCACAAATAAATGGAGATTAAACAACACACTTAAATAATCAGTAGGTCAAAGAAGAAATTTTGAGAGAAATCAATCAATATATCAAGATGAATGAATACAAGAACACTACATATCAGAAGCTATGGGGGGAAGCGGCTGTGGCTCAATCAGTAGGGCTCCCGTTTACCATATGGGAGGCCCTGGGTTCGGTTCCCGGGGCCTCCTGGTGAAGGCAAGCCCGCCCGTACGGCGTGGTTAGCTGACCCAGCGAGCACAAGCAGCAAGGGGGGGATAAATGAATAAATAAATAAATTCTTAAAAAAAAAAAAAAAAAAGAAGCTATGGGATGCAGTGACGGCAGTGTTGAGAGGGAAGTTTATAGCCCTCAATGTTTACATCAAAAAAGAAGAAAGAGCTAAAAATCAATGCCCTAACTACACTGCTGGAGAAACTAGAAAAAGAACAGTAAACTAATACCAAAGCAAGTAGAAAGAATGAAATAACAAAGATCAGAGCAGAAATAAATGAAATTGAGAACAACAACAATAAAAAAATAGAAAGAATTAACAAAACCAAAAGTTGGTTCTTTGAGAAGATTAACAAAATCAACAAACCCTTAGCTAGACTGACAAAGAAAAAAAGAAAGATGATGCAAATAAATGAAATGAAAAATGAAAACGGGAGCATTACTACTGACCCCACAGAAATAAAAGAGATCCTAAGAGGATACTATGAACAACTGTATGCCAAAAACTAGACAATGTAGATAAAGAACAATTCTTAGGAATGTACAAACAACCTACACTGACCCTAGAGAAATAGAAGATATCAACAACCCAATCACAAGTAAAGAGATTGAAACAGTCATCAAACAACTCCCCAAAATGAAAAACCCAGGACCAGATGGTTTCACAGGTGAGTTCTATCAAGCATTCAAAGAAGATTAATGCCAATCTTACTCAAGCTCTTCCAAAAAATTGAAGAAGAAGGAAAGCTACCAAACTCCTTCTATGAAGCTAATGTCACCCTAATACCAAAGCCAGATAAAGATGTTATGAAAAAAGAAAATTACAGACCCATTTCACTAATGAATATGGATGCAGAAATCCTCAATAAAAAATTTGCTAATAGAATCCAACAACACATTAAAAGAATTATTTGCCATAATCAAGTGGGCATGCAAGGGTGGATCAATACAAGAAAATCAATCAGCATAATATACCACATTAATAAATCAAAGAAAAACTCACATGGTGATTTTGCATTGATGATGTAGAAAAGGCATTTAACAAAATACAGTATCCTTTCTTGATAAAAATACTACAAAAGATAATAATTGAGGGAGATTTTCTCAGCATGATAAAGGTCGTATATGAAAAACCCACAGCTAACATTGTACTCAATGGTGAAAGACTGAAAGCTTTCTTGTTGAGATCGGGAACAAGTTAAGAATGCCCACTATCACCACTGTCATTCAGTATAGTGCTAGAGGTTCTAACTAGAACAATCAGGCAAGAAAAAGAAATTAAAGGCATCCAAATCTGAAAGGAAGAAGTAAAACATTTGCTAGTCACAGATCATATGATCCTATATCTAGAAAGTCCCAAAAACTCTACAACAAAGCTGCTGGAGCTAATAAGAGATTTCTGTAGTTGTCAGGATACAAGATCAATACACAAAAATCAGTGGTGTTTCTCTACAATTGTAATGAGCAATCTGAGGAGGAAATCAGGGGGAAAAAATCCATTTACAATAGCAGTTATAAGAATCAAATATTTAAGAATAAACCTAACCAAGGAAGTGAAGCACTTGCATTCAGAAAACTACAATGCATTGTTAAAAGAAATTTTAAAAGGCCTAAATAATTGAAAGAACATTCCACGCTCATGGATTGGACGACTAAATATCATTAAGATGCCAATTCTAACCAAATTGATATATAGATTCAATGCAATCCCAATAAAAATTACAACAACATTTTTTAAACATATGGAAAAAACAATTATCAAATTTATTTGGAAAGGTACAGGGCCCTGAATAGCCAAAACCTCTTAAAAAGGAAAAGTGAAATTGGAGGACTCTCACTTCCGGACTTTAAATCATAATACCTAGCTACAGTGGTAAAAACAGCATGGTATTGGCATAAAGACAGACACATAGAGCAATGGAACCAAATTGATGATTCAGAAACAGACCCTCACATATATGGTCAGCTGGTTTTTGACATGGCTGTCAAACTCACTCAGCTGGAGCAGAACAGTCTATTCAACAGATGGTGCTGGGAGAACTGGATAACCATAGCCAAAAGAAAGAGGATCCCTATCTCAAACCTTATACAAAAATTAACTCAAAATGGATCAAAAACCTAAATATAAAAGCAATAACCTTAAAGCTCCTAGAAGAAAATATAGGAAAACACCTTCAAGACATGGTAATAGGCACTGCATTCTTAAAACTTATACTGAAAGCGCAAGCTATGAAAGAAAACATAGATAAATGGGACCTCCTCAAACTTAAATACTTTTGTGTTTCAAAGGACTTCATCAGAAGGTGAAAAGGCAGCTCACTTAATGGGAGAAAACATTTGGAAACCGCATATCTGATAAAGGTTTGATTTCCATTCTATATAAAGAGATCATTCAACTCAACAATAAAAGAGCAAGCATCTAATTCAAAAAATGGGCAAAAGATTTAAATAGACATTTTTCCAAAGAGGAAATACAAATGGCCAAAAAGCACATGAAAAAATGTTCCATATCACTGACTATTAGGAAAATGCAAACCAAAACGACAATGAGATATTATCTCACACCGCATAGAATGGTTATTATTAAAAAAAAAAAAAGAAAGAAAGAAAGAAAGAAAACAACATGTGCTGGAGAGAATGTGGAGAAATAGGAAAACTCCTTCACTGTTGATGGGAATGTAAAATGGTGCAGCCTCTGTGGAAGACAGTTTGACGTTTCCCCAGGAAGCTAAATATAGAACTGCCATATGATCTAGCAATTCTTCGACTAGGAATATATCCAGAAGAACTAAAAACTGTGACACAAACAGATATCACTGATGTTCATAGTGGCATTATTCACAATTGCCAAAAGATGGAAACAACCCAAGTGTCCATCAACCAATGAATGGATAAACAAAATGTATTATATACATATGATGAAATACTATGCTAAAATAAGATGAAATGAAATTGGCACACATTTGATAACATGGATGAATCTTGAAGACATTTATGCTAAGTGAAGTAAGCCAGGCACATTAGGACAAATATTGCATGGTCTCATTAATAAGAACTAAATATGAAGAATAAACACATGGAGTTAAAACCTAGAGTATAAGTTATTAGGAGATAAGAGGAGGGTTGAGAAGAACTACTGATGTTTAATGTATGGAGAAGCTTTAATTAACTTGACTGTAAAAGTATAGAAATGGATAGAGTTGATGGTAAAACATTATAGTGAGAAGCAGCTGGTTTTTAAATGGGATTTTGACTGAAAAGAGTAGTAATAGTCTAGGGACATAAATGTCAATTGAAAGAAAGTTAGAGAATAATCTAGTGAATTTATACTTAGGGAAAACATGGTGTGATGCATATCAGCAGTC
Source organism: Tolypeutes matacus (assembly GCA_026826555.1). NCBI lineage: Eukaryota > Metazoa > Chordata > Mammalia > Cingulata > Chlamyphoridae > Tolypeutes > Tolypeutes matacus. The sequence continues at coordinate 48,770 of JAKSZT010053769.1, forward strand.
TTTCTTTTCCCTCTTTAAAAACACAGAATAATACATATTATCTTTTTCATCATCAGAAAATTTTCTGGCAGACTTCATTTGTATCTCATTTAATTTTTAAAAAAAATATCTTTACCAGGAAATGACAATTTTTTTTCTGAAAACAATTTTAATGAAAAATTTTACATAGCTATAATTGTTGATTTGCATGCAATGGTAAGAAATAATACAGTGAGATCCTCTGCACCCTTTGTCCAGTTTCCCCTGTGGTAACATTTTGCAACACTAGAGTGCAATATCACAACCAGGACATGACATTGGCGCAGTCAGGATACAGAATATTTATATCACCGTACTGAGAACAGTTTTATTTTACCTTCATTTTTGAAAGAATGTTTTATTGATTGTAGAATCCTAGTTTGAAAATTTTTCCCCCATCATGTTCACACACTATATAGTGACACTTATCTTTAGAATATCTATTCAGCAGATTTAAAAACTTGATTCAGAAACTTTTTTTTTTCCTGATGAGAAACATAAACATCTTGTGTGTAGGTCTAGATATGTAAATGAAATATATTTATGCCTGAGCCCGAAGAAGGGTGAGGAAGAAGATTTCTATTTGTAATCAATATTGTAGAAGAAGCTTTTCTCTGCCTGACAGCTTCCTGGATTATGTTGCTACCTAAATTGCTTCATCACAATTTAATTCTACTACTGTGAGCTAATAAAAAAAATGGGATCCCTTTGGCAGAGATCAGAGTTTATAATGATACATTTGAATTTCTTATTTGAATCTAAGAAGGTTTTAAAAATGTACTTCCATTAGTTTAAGGAGTAAAGAGTCACTATTTTAGGTCTTGTTATCTACCCAAATCCTAGTAACAAGAACCAGACACAGAATAGAGCCCTAGAATGGAAAACGTAGTCAGGGCAACTATTTATGGTTCTGCATGTCCAAAACCTTACACAGGAACCCTAAGTATGGTGGAACCAAAGTGGGATTTAACTAAAATTCATCTGGCTATACCAGAAATTTAGAATTGAGCAGACTTCTCCCTTTTCATTCTCCCCCTGCCCTGCTTCATGAAATAAACTGGCAAGCTATTTATATGTTACCCTTTCTTGCCCATTATTATATTACTTTTGATCCTGTACTTGGCCTCTATTCCAGATTGTTACTATGGCCTTTATACTGATATTCTTGAATCTAGTCTTCTCTATACCTTACCAATTTCAATGTAAAATCCACATGGTTACCAGAATTAAAATTATTAGTATTTAATTTTTATTAGACAACTTGTAGGTTTATAGAAAAAACATGCAAAAAAGTAGTGTTCCTAAATATACCACTTCACACTTTGCTTCACTGTGGTACCTTTGTTACAATTGATTTTAAAATACCAAATTTATGTATTGTATATCCAAAACCATAGAGTTATCATTACTTTTTATCTATTTGCATTTTTGAAACTTGTAAGAAGTAAAAAGTGGAGTTACATACCAAAAAATGTAATACCATAGTACTGATATTTATTTTTACCTATATGGTTACATTTACCAGAGGCCTTTATTTTTTATGCTGCTTTGATTTACTGTCTGGTTTCCTTTCCATTCACTCTAAAGAACTCCCTTCGACACTGCACTTAAAGAAGTTCTAGTAGTGATAAATTCTTTTCTTTTGTTTTTCTGTGAATGTCTTAGTTTCTCTCTCATTTTTGTGAGACAGTCTCACCAAATATAAAATCCTTGTTAGGCAAATGTTTTCTTTCACCGCTTATATATTTCATCACCACTTAAATATTCTGCTTACTTGACTCCATGGTTTCTGATAAGAATTTGGCACCTAATTTCATTGGGACTCCCTTGCAGCATTCAAAAATCTCTGCTGTCCTTGGCACTCAACAGTTTGACTATTATATGTCTGGGCATGATTCTCCATAAATTTAACTGGTTTGGGTTTAATTTGGCTCCTTAAATATGAATATTCATGTCTTTCATTAAATTTGGCAAGTTTTCTGCCATTATGTCTTTGAATATTCTTTCTGCCTTTTCTCACTTCTTCTGGGATTCTCATAATGCATATAATGTTATGCTTGATGTTGTCTCACAAGTCTCTTAGCCTTTCTTCTCTTTTCTCCATTCCATTTTCTTTCTGCTCCTCAGCTTGAATCATTTCAATTGTCTTGTCTTTGAGTTAACTGATTCTTTCCTTCTGTCAGCTCCAATCTGCTGTTGAAACCCTCTGGGGAATTTTTCATTTCAGTTGTTGTCTTCAACTCTAATATTTCTGTTTGGTTCCTTTTTAATTTTCTATCTCTTTATTTATATTTTCATATTGCTCATTAATCATTTTCCTGATATTTATTTTTTCCCTCTTTTCCTTATCTCCTTGAGCATACTGAAGATCATTTTTTTTTAAAGTCTTTGTCTTGTATATCCAAAGTCTTCACTGTCAATATTTTATGAATTTTTATCTTGTTCTTTTGAAATGGGGCATCATTTCCTGTTTCTTTGTCTTTTAATCTTTTGTTGCACACTGTACATTTTAATATTTTTTAAAATTAACTTTGGGATTTAGTCTCTGAGCTGTCTATTCTTTTAGTATGTATCCAGCTAGTGATATGACATAGATTTCCTTGAGTAGCAAGAACTAACAAAGCAAGCAAATCAATATAAAATAGCACCTTTCACAGTCTTTGGAAATTGGCTGTGCTTTGTCCTGGTCTTTCCTTCAGAGTTTAGCCCTCCTTTCAAGAAGATAAGCCTGGGGCAAAAATGAAGTGCAGAGTCATCTCCATCTTTTCTGAACCTGCTTCTTGTTCTGGATCTGCACACAACAACAAAGTTTTCATTAACACCTTCCATTAGTGTGGTATGTTTGTTATAATTCATAAAAGGAAATTTTTGTAATTTTACTAATAACTATGGAGTTCACTCTTCTATATTTTTAAAGCTGAATTTTTAAAAAATATTCAGCACCTACCTAATTACTGCAACCCTTTAACTGTGTTCTGGAATTCTGAGGATGACAGTTCTGCCAGATTTTGCTAGTTGTTCTAAGATATTGTGGAGGAACAGCACCCAGGAGCATTTTATGCAACCAGAATCCCCAGAATTAAATTTTAATATGAAATTTATTACATTGACCACTCCATTAATGGGGATTTTTATTTTTTTTTTTTAGTGTGGTACATTCATTGTAATTGATGAACACATTTGGGAGCATTGCAACTAAGCATGGATTAAAGTTTACCTTGTAGTTTACACTCTCTCCCACCCAATTCTGTAGGTTCTGGCAAGATATACAATGGCCTGTATCTGTCATTGCAATGCCATTCAGAACAATTCCCAAGTCCTCCAAATGCCCCTGCATTACACCTGTTTTTCCCTCTCCCTGCCCTCAGAACCTCCAGTGGCCACTGGCTCCACATCAATGATATAATTTCTTCCATTGGTAGAATCACAGTAAGTCTATAGTAGAATGCCAGTAAGTCTACTTTAGTCCATAGTTCATTCCCAAATCCTGAGGATTCTGGTATGGTGATATCCACTCCACCTCTAATTGAGAGGGGGCTGTGATACCATGGGGCTGATGGATGGACTCTCTTGCTTGCAGTTGTAGATTCTCTCAGGTCCTTGGTATGGTAGTGTTCCATCATCACTTCCTTGTTAATTGTCATGGGTGAGACAAATGATCATTGAGATTTGAGGCCCAGATGACACATGGTCAGCCCAAAGATTTAGGTGCCTTGGATGTGAACATACCAACTCTAGTACTAATTATAAGTTCAAATAGAAGAACAGAATAGCCTTCTGTAGAGAAACACGACTAAGTCCAACTCTGTCACCCCGGAGAACATAAATTCCAAAGTAAGGCCCACTGGCAAGGCACCAAACTCCTGAGCTATCTGCCCTAACTACAGTGTCTGTATGTCTCCAGAGCCCTTAGAAGCCCTGCTATTTGGGGTGCTATCTACTTTGGCAGTCAATGAGATCCTGCTGAGATGTGCAGAAGTGTAACCTCTGGAATGACTTCCTGACTCACTTTGAAGTCTCTTAGCCATATAAACTCATTTGTCTTTACCTTTTCCCCTTTGGTCAAGGTCTTTTTCTGGTTGCATTGTTAGTTGGTGCTTGGTAGTAATCCACTGGTGCTACTCATCCTTGGGTTCATGTCCCACACTGGGGAGAAGGTAATGTATTTTTATGCTGAGTTTGGCTTAGAGAGAGGCCATATTTGAGCAACAAAGAGGATCCCAGGAGGCAACTCTTAGGCACCCTGTAATACTAGGCTAAGTGTCCATTTCAAGAGTAAAGGTTCATAAGCACAGTCATCAATATTAAGGGCCCATCAATGGCCCATCCTCCTTCACTAGTCATTGCCCCTGTACTCAGGGGATTCTTGGTGTTCCATTACAGAATGTGGCAGAGCTCCCCAGGATGGGAATTTGATATTCGTTCAGTTGTTGTGTGAATCTCCACCCACTTTGACAATGCCCCATGAACATTTGAATGCATTTATATGCCTTAGATGTATGCGCAGGTGAGCTTCTTCCCATGTATCCCCCATCTCTGACACCCTGCACCAATGATCCTCTCCTGTCACAGTTGTATCTTTCTGTGATCCAAACTTCTTCAAAAATTAAGCCAATAAAATATCCAAAAATAATTAATAAAATGAAATGATAATGACAGTTTTAAAAATTATAAATAAAAAAAAAATTTTTTTTAATTGGGAATAATAGAAACTAATGAAAAAATATTAAAAAAATTTTTTTTTGTCATTTTGCCTTTCATCACTGTAAGAGCTGTTGTCCATTGATGGAAATTTATAGTGTGTTTCTATCAACTCTAAAATAAAGCCTAAACTCAATGTGTCATAGAAAATCTTCATAATAGTGTCCCTGTCTACCTAATTTTTTACTTTGTGTTCCTATAGTAAAGGCCTGGTTTTATCCCTTCCCTTAATCTCTATCCTCTTCCATATTCCTAAAAGTGCTGAATTACCTGACTGAATTGCTGCCTCCTCCATTTTCCTTCCCCTCACTATCCTCCAGCTCTTTAACTGTTTCATATTCTCCCTATATAGTTAAAGCTTTAAGCCTGTCTTTATGACTTTGCTATTTCACTGAAGTGTCAGTAGGCACTTGTTTCCTTTCTTCAGTTTCTTTTTAGCATATACCCATTATAACAATTATTATATTTCTATAATTGTTTACATTTCTCACTGTATGACTCTAGGATAGTAAAGGGTAGAGGACATTATCATTTCAATTTTTAATCTCAAATATATTTCTAGTGAGATAGGTCAAACTCAAAAATAATTTCTGATTGATTGAATGGATGGGCAGACAACCACTGTGCTCTAATGAGTCAAGTATAAAAAATTTGAGAAATTAGCCTACAACCCAAAGAAGTCAGAGCTTTTTATGAACAGTAGGAGGAGTTGTGAACATCAAGGTGCAGTGCAGTATGGTAGGTAAGGGCTTTGTAGTCAAATTGCTGGAGTTGAGGAATAGTCCCATGATATTCTACTAGTACTACATGTGGTGGATTGAATTGTGTACCACAGTTTAGGTATATTCTTGGTCTTGGTCTGCATCTGTTGGATGTGGATCCATTGTAAATAGGCTCTCTTAAAGATGTTACTTCAGTTAGGTTGTGGCCCACCTGATTCAGTTTGGGCTTTAATTCAGGTTACTGGAGTCCTTTATAAGCAGAATGGAATTAAGACATAGAGAATGCCAAGGGGAGGAGCGATAGGGAGGAAGTCAATGGAATCCAGAAGAGAAAAGAGAGGTCACAACCATGTAATGGGAAAGCCACAGAACTCCAAGGATTGCTGGGCAACCCAAAGATACCCACTTCAGGAAGAAGCAAGTCTTATGGCCTTGAAACCATGAGCAAATAGATTCCTGTTCTTTTGACAATCCATTATATGACATTTGTTTAAGCAGCTGGAAACTAAGACACTACAATTCTTAGAAAACTGGAATAATTGAATTTTCTTCTTCAATAGTTTGTTGAGAGATTTGATTTTAAAAACCCATGCAGAAATGCAAATCAAAACTACAATGAGATATCATTTCACACCTATGAGACAGGCCGCTATTAAAAAGTCAAAAACTGTAAATGTTGAAGAGGATGTGGAGAGATAAGAGCACTTATTCACTGTTGGTGGGAATATAGAATGGTACAGCCACTGTGGTAGACTGTTTGGCAGTTCCTAAGGAAGTTGTATATAGACTTGCAATGGAACTCGGCAATACCATTGCTAGCTATATACTCAGAAGAACTGAGATCAGTGACACAAATAGACATCTGCACACCAATGATCATAGCAGTGTTATTCACAATAGCTAAAAGTTGGAAATGACCCAGGTGTCCATCAAATGATGGATGGAAAAATTGTGGTGTATACACACAATGGAATATTATGCAGTAATAAGAAGAAATGAAGTCGTGAAACATATGATAACATGAATGATTCTGGCAGGCATTATGTTGAGTGAAGCAAGTCAGACACAAAAGGACAAATACTGTATGATTGCACTATATAAACTAAATTTATTTTGTGAAATATAAATATATTATGTGAAACATGAATATGGGTAAAATTGCATATATAAGACAATTTTACTTTGAAGCTGAACAAATGTAGGTTAATACTACAAAATGTGAACAAAAGACAAAAGAAGTAAAATCTTTTACCAAGTGAAGGAGATAAGACACAGAGTACTACATATTGTGTTTCCATTTATATAAAATGTAAATATAAATCAATTTATGAAGATGAAATTAGATTAATTGTTAGGTAGGGCTGGGAAAGGAATTTTAAGGGGAGTTTTTCTTTTTGGAGTAATGAAATTGTAAAATGTTTGATATGATGAATGAACAACATTGTGATTATATTAAAAGCTATTGATTATACACTTTTGATAGATCATATGGTATGTGAATATATCTCTATAAAACTGCTTAATAAACAAATAAATAATTGTGTAAAAATAGTCAAAAATAGCAGCTGTGTACAGCAGGGAAACATAGAGAGATTGAGAGTTGAGGAATTTTCTTTTTTCTTTGTCCATTTTTTTGTTTATTATCATTGAAAAATTGAAATAATGAAAATGCTCTAATGATTGAAATGATGAACGCATACTTTGGATGAATTGGTTGTACACTTTGGATGAATTGTATGCTTTATTAATATGTATCAATAAAATTGATTTGTTTAGGGAATTGTGGGAACATGGTGATGCATTAAGCAGAAAAGGCACAGATATTACAAAAACAACAGAGAAATAGCCAAAGTCTGCCTAAGGGACCTGCTTTGGGGGTCAGCAGAACAGGGCAACTCCCAGGAGGTTGAGGGACAGAGAGATGAAGAAGCTGAAACAACAAACTGTGAGTTACCAAACCTCCCAGCTGCAGGGAAAGGCTTCCCTTCCCCATCCCCTAGATATTCAGTAGGGATAAAACACCTGCTCATTTCAGCTGACTGAAAGGGGAGTAGAGGGGAGACATTACCACTGACCATGCAGAAATAAGAGAGATTTTAAGAGGATACTATGAACAACTGTAAGCCAAAACAGTAGAAATGTAAGTAAGATGGACAAATTCCTGGAAACACATGAACCACCTACACTGATTTTAGAAGAAAAAGAAGTCCTCAACAAACCAATCACAAGTGAAGAGATTGTAACAATCATCAAAAACCTCCCAAAGATGAAAAGCCTAGGACCAGATGACTTCACAGATGAATTTTACCAATCATTCAAAGATGAACTAATACTGATCTTCAAGCTCTTTAAAAAAATTGAATAGGAAAGAACGCTACCAAAGTCATTCTATGAAGCCAACATCACCCTAATACCAAAAACCAAACAAGGATCCTGTGGAAAAAGAAAATTACTGACCAATATTCTTAATGAATATAGATGCAAAAATCCTCAACAAAATACTTGTAAACAGAATCCAAAAGCACAAAAGAATTATTCACCATGATTCAGTGTGCTTTATCCCAGGTATGCAAGGGTGGTTCACCACAAGAAAATCAATTAGTGTAATAAACAACATTGATAAATTGAAGAAGAAAAATCACATGATCCTCTCAATTGATGCAGAAAAGGCATTTGACAAAACACAGCACCATTTCTTGGTAAAAACACTCCAAAAAAAATAGGGATAGTAGGAAGCTTTCTCAATATGATGACGTGCATATATGAAAAAGCTACAGCTAGCATTGTACTCAATGGTGAAAGATTGAAAGCTTTCCCACTAAGATCAGGAACAAGACTAGGATGCCCACTGTCACTACTATTATTCAATATTGTGCTAGAAGTTCTAGCTAGAGCAATTAGACTAGACACAGAAATAAAAAGCACCCAAATAGGAAAGGAAGAAGTAAAACTTCCACTATTCACTGATGACATGATCCTATACCTAGAAAATTCTGAAAAATCCAGAACAAATCTACTGGAATTGATAGGCAAGTTCAGCAAAGTGGCGGGACACAAGGTTAATATGCAAAAATCAATAGCATTTCTATACACTACTGATGTGCAGTCTGAGGTGAAAATCAGGGGAAAAAAATCCATTAATAATAGCGACTAAAACAATCAAATATTTAGGAATAAACTTAACCAAGACAAAAAAGACCTGTATTTAGAAAACTACAAAACATTGCTAAAAGAAACTGAAGAAGACTTAAATAAATGGAGGGACATTCCGTATTCATAGATTGGAAGACTAAATATCGTTAAGATGTCAATTCAACCCAAACTGATTTACAGAGTCAATGCAATCCCAATTAAAAACCCAACAGCCTTTTCTGCAGAAATAAAAAAACCAATATTAAAATTTATTTGGAAGGGTAAGTGGCCCGAAATAACAAAAAAAAAAATCTGTATAAAGAAGAGAGAAGTTGGTGGACTCTTACTTCCTGGCTTTAAAGAATATTACTTAGCTACAGTGGTAAAAACAGCATGGTACTGGCATGAGGACAGACAGATTGACCAATGGAACTGAATTGAAAACCCAGAAATTGACCATCATATCTACAGTCAAGAGATTTTTGACAAGGCTGTTAAGCCCACCCAGCTGGGTCAGAACAATCTATTCAACAAATCATTCTGGGAGAACTGGATAGCCATATCCAAAAGAAAGAAAGAAGAACTCTATCTCACACATTATACAAAAATTAACACAAAATGGATCAGGAATTAAATATAAAAACAAAAACCATAGAAGAAAATGTACTAAAACATATTCAAGATTCTGTGGTAGGTCGTAATTTCTTAAACCTTACACCCAAAGCATGAGCAACAAAAGAAAAAAAATAGATAAATGTGACCTCCTCAAAATTCAACCCTTTTGCACCTCAAAGGATTTTGCCAAAAGGGTGAAAAGGTAGCCAATTCAATGGGAGAAAATATTTGGCAATTACATATCTAATAAGGGTTTAATATTCATGATATATAAGGAGATCATACAACTCAACAATAAAAAAGACAAAGTATCTGATTAATAAATGGTCAAAAGACTTGAAAAAACAACTGTCCAAAGAAAAAATATAAATGGTGAAGAAACACATGAAAAAATATTGAAAATCACTAGGGATTAGGGAAATGCAAATCAAAACTACAATGATATACCATTTCACACCTATTAGACTGGCTGCTATTAAAAAGTCAGAAAACTGTAAATGTTGGAGAGGATGAGGAGAGACAGGAATGTTTATTCACTGTTGGTGGGAATGTAGAATGGTATAGCCACTGTGGGGGACTGTTTGGTAGTTCCTAAGGAAGTTGAATATAGACTTGCTTGGAACCTGGCAATACCATTGCTAGGTATATACTCAGAAGAACTGAGAGCAGTGACACAAACAGACATCTGCACACCAATGTTCATAGCAGCGTTATTCACTATAGCCCAAAGTTGGAAACAACCCAGATGTCCATCAACTGATGAATGAATAAACAAAATGTGGAGTATACACACTATGGAATATTGTGCAGTGATAAGAAGAAATGAAGTCATGAAACATATGACAACATGGATGAACCTGGAGGACATCATGTTGAGTCAAGTAAGCCAGACACAAAAGGACAAATACTATATGATTGCCCTATTATGAACTAAATATATTATATGGAATATAAATATATTATATGAAATTTGAATATGGGTAAAATTGCATATATAAGACCATTTTTCTTTGAAGCTGAGCAAATGTAAGTCAATAGTACAAAATGTTAATATCAGACCAAAAAACCCCAAAACATTACACTAAGTGAAGGAGACTAGACACAGAGTACTACATATTGTATGATTTCATTTATATAAAATGTAAATATAAATCAATTTATAAAGATGAAATAAGTTTAGTGGTTATGTAGGTCTGAGGAAGGAATGCTAAGGGATGTGGAGTCTTTTTTTTTGGAATAATGAAATTGTAAAATTTTTGATGTGATGAATGTACAATGTTTGGATTATATTAAAGGCCATTGATTATACACTTTGGATAGAATAGCCAGAAACAGCAGCTATGTACAATGGGGGAAGCATAGAGGAATTGAGAGGTGAGGAATTTTCTTGTTTGTCTGTTTTATGTTTATTATTATTATTACTGAAATAATGAAAATGCTCTAATAATGATTGAAGTGGTGAATGTACAACTATGTGATTATAGCAAATACCACTGATTGTACACTCTGGATGAATTGTATGTTTATTAATATGTATTAATAAAATTGATTTGTTATTTTAAAAATTGATTTGTTTAAAAAAAACATGCAAAGGGCTTGGCACAGAGTCTGGAACATGGTAAGTATTCAATAAATGTTAGCTACTATATGGATAATAAATGAATAATCCAACTTTCTTCTTTAATCCAATACTCAAAACACAATATTGAGTAACTCGTGAACGACTTATAACTCAGTATCTTCTGTCACTATAAAGCAATATCCATGCTTCATAGTTTGTCTGTTAGGCTCTAACATGTATGCAGATACAATTTATCTATCTATCTATCTATCTATCTATCTATCTATCTATCTATCTATCATCTATCTATCTATCTATCTACCTACCTACCTACCTACCTACCTACCTACCTATCATCTCTCTCTCTCTCTCTCTCTCTCTCTCTATCTCTCTCTATCTATCTCTATCTCTCTCTCTATCTCTCTCTCTATCTCTATCTCTATCTATCTCTATCTCTATCTCTATCTCTATCTATCTCTATCTAACTGTGATGATTTAAAGTTATATGAACCCAAGAAAATCATATTCTCTAAGCGAATCCATTCTTGTGGGCTACTTTTGATTAGGTTACTTCAGTTAAGGGTCTTTTAATTAGGGTACTTCAGTAAGTCATGGCTCAGGGTGGGTCTTGATCCTCTTACTGGCATCCTTTATAAGGGAATGAAATTCAGAGGAAGAGAGAGAGAAAACCAGGAAAGCAGGAAGCTGAACGTAAAAAAACCCGGAGAAGAAGGAAGAGACCAGCTGATAACAGAGAAATCCAGAGTTTGGCAGCTGGTCTTTGGGGAGAAATCATTGTCTGATGATGCCTTGATTTGGGCATTTTCATGGCTTCAGAACTGTAAACTTGTAAGCCAATAAATACCCATTGTAAAAGCCAACCCATTTTTGGTATATTGCTTTTGGCAGCCTAGCGGACTAAAAAACTACCTTTCATCTATCCATTATATTCCGGACATCCTTTTAGTCATAATTTGGTAATATTTTAAGTGTTTTTGCATCATAACCTAAAATTATCAAATCATATCATTATTTAAAGTAATAAATTTTTCTTACTACACAAGATTAAATGTCATAATTGGAAAAAGAATTTAGGGTATAAATCAGAATTAATAATAAAAGCAATAGAATCAATGGTACTGTGGTGATCTTCTCTTATTTGATAGTAGGCTTATTTCAAATAATTTAGCTTAAGTCCCAGGTTATGGTATATCAAACAAAGTTAAGTCATTTAATTTAATAGAGCCAATCTTACTAGGAATTTCATCTTAAACTTAATATAGTAACTATTTCAGCAATTGAAATTATGGGAGAAAAGTTTATCCTTGGAGAACTAACAAAAGCATTTTACCTCATCAAGACTTTAATAAAACCCATGGCCCCTATTTCTTATAAGCTCAAATTCCATCATGCAATAATCTATTCCAGTGAAATCTCTTTCCATTTTCTACTTAGAAATTAAATTTTTTAATACTATTTATGAAAGACTATTCTGGGAAGATTAAACATTAGCTTTCCCTACATGGATTATGTGTCATACCTTTTTCCTTTTTAAAAGTAAAAGAGAAAGAAATAAAAAAATTCATATAACCGATATGTTTTGATACACATTAGGCCATTGTGACACTTTTCCATTAGAAGATGAAATTACTGGTGAAATTACTATTGATTGTCTCATGGGTAATGGTTAGTCTATATCTAAAGCCATATAAATAAATTATTTGGAAGGCATAACAACTTTTGACATAGGGGAGGATTCCTTTCTTCACTTTACCAGCTTCTAACTCGATTAGAATGGCCTACATCTTCCTTACGAAAACTGAGACTTGGAATTTACCAGTAAGCAGTAGCATACTAAGGTGTTGGAACTGGGGGTTGGGGTGAAGGATAGAGGGAAGTTTTTCTCAATTAGGCAATAAAAGGTTGGACTGTCCATAGAGATTATAAAAGCAATGTTTAAACTGAAATGAAACTAAAAGTTGATCTGGTTTCTATTAACAGAATGTGCAGGCAATTCTAAAAATGTCATTGATAATATATTTCTTCCCTTTGAGGGATACCATACTTTTTAATACCCTTTTTCCCTCTTGGTACACACTGCCAGTACATATTTGTAAATATTTTATTATTGAAATATGTATGGTAGGTTAATCCATCATTAAGGGTCAGCCTATCCATCTTCCTCCTATTTCAGTCTTTCAGGTATTTCTGGTAGGGATCTAATAGGCACTGGACTTAGATTGTGACATAATAGTTTAAGATTGGTGGATATAGCAAGGTGAGGATCTATTGGTGCCCTATGAGTCCAACCCCTCAGATATTCTTGGTGTGCCCAGCAAGTATTTTAAAAAATGTTTTTTAATACCAATAGGAAAAAATAGCCCCTTTATATTTTCCTGTAATCCCAACCACTTTTATGGCCCTGAGCTTCACATACCACAATTTTCTACCTGGTCCTGAAGCATATGAGTTTATAACCCTCACCCCTTGCTACCTAAGGAACCTATGCTATTCTGTTTCACAGTTGTATAGTTTATTAATGAACAGCAGTAAACAGATTTTAGAGAATGCAGAGATTTAATGTTTACTTTGAATTTTACTGAGAAAATCATGTGCAAAATTTTGGTGATTCAGTAATTGTTTTACTCATAAGATTGAGTATGGGCTTTGGAATAGGACAGCTTCAAGTTAAACTTCACTACTTTCTAGATGTGTAACCCTGTTTAAGTCAAATAGCCCATCTGGAATCAGTTTCCTCACCTGTTAAATAAAGATAATAAAATTTTTAATGTTTAATTTAACCATCAATCAAAATAAATATTGAGTGGACTGAATATTTAAAAGATGAAAAATTACTATACAATAAAATAGAATAAAATGTAATTATATACAGAGTTTAAATAAGAATAGGCAAAAATTTTCTTAACATAAAAGGAAATGAAAAAAAAATCACCAAATAAATATTACACAATTTAACATATAAACCTGGGAAGAAGGCAATTTGGCGGGTCAGATACACCATCAAGCAAGCCAAATGTAAATGATAAACTAATATTTTAAAAGTTCTTTATGAAAACCTCTAACATAGTAAAAAAAATTAGAAAAATATATGAGCAATAATTCACAAAAAAATGGGCAAATTAAATGAGGAAATAATTCACAATGAACATAAGAAAAATGTTTGTCATCACTCAGACTTTTAGAAATTTAAAAATTAAAACAAAAATGTTCTGATTTGCATATGACATATACAACAGCTAAAATTATAGTGGAATCCAAGTTAGAAAGCATACATTAAAAACTATTGGTAAGCATGTCAATGTTTTTGGAGGCAATTTTATGGCTCAAACAATGAGTGTTAAGAGGTTAAAATCCAATCCTCTTACCTAAGAATATTTATGTCAATACAAATAGAAAAAAATTAGATATAACTATCCTACTAATAGAGAATGTTTAAATGCATTATGGATCATTACATCCTTATGATCAATTACATGCAATACAATTAAAAATATATAATAGAGTAAGAAAGCACAACATATTAAATTAAAATGCATACGAATAACTGTAACCATAATTTTCTTTAAAATATTTATATGTACAAAACATGGAATAGAAAACATTAAATTGTTAATAGAAGCTTTGTTTATTTAACACATATCTCCTGACCCCTTGCTATGGGCCAAACCCCACTCTAGAAGCTTTACAATTATTAAACCCTTGAATTTTTATTATAACCCTAGGAAATAGGTACTATTATCATCCCTACATTATAGGTGAAGAAACTAAGGCACAGAGAACTTAAACAATTTATCTAAAGACAAACAGCCAATAAGTGGCAAAGCAGAATTTGTACCCAGGCACTCTGACCTCACAATACAAACTCATTACAACTATTACCTGCACAACTTATTACTGAGTAATTTTATTTTCTTCTTTATAACATTTAATACATTCTAAATTGAATATTATTGGGCATTAAATCATGTACCTTACAAAAGACATGTTTCAAGTCTTATTCCATGTTTCTCTGGGTATGTATTCATTAAAATAGGACGTTTGAAGATGATATTATTAGTTAAGGTGTAGCCACATTTGTGACATAGTCAGCAGAAACCAGGGAGGCAGACATAAGGAGAGAGGTTACTAGCACACTACAGACTCCAGGAGAAAGCAAGCCATGCCAATACCTTGATGTTGGATTCTAGCCTCCAAAACCATGAAATGCCAGTTGATTAACCCAACCCATTCTATGGTATTGTCATAGCAGCTCTGGCAAACTAAGACAAATATGTCATAATGTATAATTATAAAGAAAATAATAAGGAATATTTAAAATATCTCTCTCACAAAGTTGTTTGGAATATTTAAGTTTAAAAATGTATTTTAAATCTCATAAAGCTCTAATAATTAAATAGTAAAGTGATAGCTTAAGAGAAATATTAGTGCTTGCTTCGGCAGCACATATACTAAAATTGGAACGATACAGAGAAGATTAGCATGGCCCCTGCGCAAGGATGACACGCAAATTCGTGAAGCGTTCCATATTTTTGTACCCCTCAAGGATTTAAACTTATTGAAAAGTAAATAAATAAAATTGTGGACTTTAAAAAAAAAAAAGAGAAATATTAGATGGGTATATAAGATCAGAGAGCCCAAAACAGATACAGGTGTAAGTAAAGTCATGATTTATAGAAGAAATTATGTTATATAAAATTTGGAAGGAAAATTAGCTGTGTATGTGAACAAATAAAATGAAATTAGATTCTTACTTAGCAAAACAATAAAAATGATATATTCAGTGGATAAAACTAACATATAAAATATAATTAATACTTTTTAGAGAAAATATACAGGGGTAATTTTATATCTTTAGGACAGGGAAGAATGTTTCTTTACCAAGTACAAAAAGAGAAAATAATAAATGAAAGCATTGATAAATTTAATTTAATTGAAGATAAACCTTGTGTCTAAGATTGTTACCTTTAACAATCTTAAACATGGAAGATAAATAATTCCAGCCAAGATCAGTAAAGTTAACTTCATTAAAGTTAAAAACTTTTAACCAAGATTGCTAAATTAAACTTCATTGACATTTAAGATTTCTGGCCATTAAAGGACATCATAAACACAGTTAAAAATCATTCCCAAACTGAAGGAATGTACTGGTAATTAATAAAATGGAGAAAGACTTCAGAATCTAAAATAAATAAAATCAACCAATCAAGAAACTTCAAAATTAATAATGTGAAAAACCCACAGCTAACGTCATACTCAATGGTGAAATGCTAAAGGCTTCCCTTCAAAGATTGGAACAAGATAACCACTCCCACTGTCACTACTCTTATTTAACATTGTGTTAGAAGTACTTGCTCAAGCACTTAGGCAAGAAAAAGATATAAAAGGCATTCAAATGGGAAAGTAATGAGTAAAACTTTCACTACTTGAAAAGGACATGATCCTATATGAAGAAAAGCCCTTAAAAATCTACAACGAAGCTTCTAGAGCTGACAAATGAGTTCAGTAAAGTGGCAGGATATAAGATCAACATGCAAATTTCAGTACCATTTCTGTCCACTAATGAAAAGCAATCTGAGGAAATCAAGAAAGAAATTCCATTTACAATAGCAACTAAAAGAATCACATATCTATGAATAAACTTAACTAAAGATGTAAAAGACTTGTACACAGAGAATGTTACAACATTGTTAAAATGAAATCAAAGTAGAACTAAATAAATGGAAGACTATTCCATGTTCATGGATTGGAAGACTAAACATCATTAAGAGTCCTACCCAAATTGATTTACAGATTTTACATGATCCCAATAAAAACTACAAGAACAATGTTTACTGAATTGGAAAAGCTAATTATGAAATTTATTTGGAAGGACAAGGGACCCCAAAAAGTCAAAAACATATTGAAAAAGAAAAACAAAATTGGAGGAATCGTGCTACCTGACTTTACAGTATACTACAGAGCTAGAGTGGTCAAAACTGCATGGTATTGACATAACGATAGACATACTGACCAATGGAAACGAACTGAGAGTTCTAGTACAGATCCTCACTTATATGGTCAATTGATATTTGACAAGGCCACCAAGCACATTCAACTCTGATAGAATGGCTTCTGCAATAAATGTTTCTAGGAGAACTGGATATCAATAGCCAAAAGAATGAGAGAAGATGGTCATCTCATGCTCTATACAAAAATTATCTCAAGATGGATCAAAGGCCTAAATATAAGATCCAAGGCCATAAAACTCCTAGAAGATAATGTAGGGAAACATTTATGAGAACTTGTAGTAGAAAATGGTTTCATAAACTGTACACCCAAAGCACTAGCAACAAAAGAAAAAATAGATAAATGGGACCTCCTCAAAATTAAAAACTTTTGTGCTCCAAAGGAGTTTGTCAAAAAGTGAAAAGACAACCTACTCAAGGAGCAAAAATATTTGGGAACCACTTATCTGATAAGAAACTAATATACAGTATATATAAAGAAATCCTACATCTCGAAAATAAAACAACAAACAACCTGTATTAGTCAGCCAAAGGGGTGCAGATGTAAAATACCAGAAATTGGTTGGTTTTCATAAAGGGTATTTATCTGGGGTAGAAGCTTATAGTCACAAGGCCCTAAAAAGTCCAGGTCAAAGTACATAAGAGGTACTTTCTCACCCAGAGTCTGTTTCACATGTTGATGCAAGATGGCAGGTAATGTCTGCGAGGGTTCAGTCTTCCTTCTACTCCCAAGGCTCCATGGTCCCAGCTTCTTAAAATCTCATCCATAGGATGGGACAAGTCTTGTGTCTCTCCTAGGGCTCATTTCTCTCCTGGCTTAGCTGCCCTGCTCTCTCCACAAGGCCAGCTGTAAACTGTCAGGTGAATTGCTCGTCTCTCTTCCTGGGGCCTTTGCCATGTCTAATGGAGCTTTCCATCTTTCCTCATGTATCTGCTTCTCTGTGTGCTTAGTTCCAAGACTACGGGATCAAAACTCTAACTTTTTCCTCTGCCATGTTGTTTTGTCTGTGAGTTCCCACCCACTAAGGGAGAGGGACTCAATGTCCTACTGATGTGGCCCAATCAAAGCCTTAATCATTATTCAATCAAGTAAAAGTGAAACCTCTGAATCCAATCCAATCTAATATGCCCAGAGGAACAGAACAGTTCCAAATATAACACAATTTCTATTTTTGAAATTCATAAACAATATCAAACTGCTACATAACCCATTTAAAAAATGGGCAAGAGATTTGAATAGACAAGTTTCCAAAGAGAAAATACAAATGGCTAAAAAACACTTGAAAAGATGCTCAACATCACTAGCTATTAGGGAATACAAGTCAAAACTACAATGAGATATCACTTTACACCTATTAGACTGGTGGCTACTAAAAAAATAACTACAAGTGTGGGAGAGGATGTAGAGGAATGAGAACACTTATACACTGCTGGTGGGTATGTCGAATGGTGCAGCCTTTGTGGAGAACAGTTAGGAAGTTCTTCAGGAAGCTAATTATAGAATTGCCTTATGATCCAGCAATACCACTGCTGGGTATATACCCAGAAGAATTGAAAGCAGGGACGTGAACTTATATATGCATACTAATATTCATAGCAGCATTATTCACTATTGCCAAAATTTGGAAGGAACCCGTGTCCATAATAGATGAATGGATAAGCTTCTGCAGTATATACATAGAGAGGAATATTACTTGGCTGTAAGAAGAAATGAAGTCTTGACACATGTGACAACATGGATGAATCTTGAAGACCTTATGTTGAGTCAAGTAAGCCAGTCACATGCAATATTTGACAGACAAATATTCCGTGACCTCACTGACATGAATTTGCACAAATTGAGCAAATGCACAGACTAGATTCTGGAAGATAGGTTATCAGGAGACAAAGGAAGTAGAATGTGGTGTGCCAATGCTCAAAATTGGCAAAACCCATGATAATGTGGAAAGGGGTGGTTTGGCAGTGGAGGGAGGTGATGGTGTTGCAGGGATGTGAGTGGAGTTGATGGTGCTGGAAGAATGTGAGGGTGAGCAGCGTGGGAGTGTTGGGATGGGCTTTCCAGGGAACTGAGGAAAGGCCTGGAGGAAGGAACAGGTAAACTATGGGGATCTGTAGCTCTGTGATTGAAACTACATTGGTGGGAATATGTTTGTTCTTGGCAAATATGGCAGAGGAGGATCACTGGTGCAGGGTGTTGCTGTTGGTGATATATGTGGGAAAAGGTACACCTGAGGCATGCTTCTACAGAATATGAATGTGCTCTTCTTGGCATAGGGTCTTATCTCAGTGGGCAGAGACCCACATGATAAACAAGAAAATATTAAACTCCCATCCTGGGTAGTCCTGTGGCATTCTCAAATAGAGGGGCAAGAAGATCTTGAGTACGTAAGTAGTGCCTATTTAAAAAAAACAGACCAATATGTCAAGCCCTTAATATTAATGCATGTAACTATGAACCTTATTCATCAAAAATTGAAACTAAGGTTGCCATGCTTTATGAGGGGAGGGGTAGGGAAGAATGGGTGGAGCATAGGGCATCTTTGGGGCATAGGAATTGTTCTGCATTATCTTACAATGACAGATACAGGCCATTTTACATTTTGCCAGAACCTATGAAAGCATAGGGTGCAAAAGTTAAATGATAATGTAAATCATTTGACCATGGTTAGTAGCAATGCTTCGATATTTGTTCATCCATTGTAATAAATGTACCATATTCATGTAGGAAGTTATTGGTATTGGAGGATGTGGGTTGAGGGAGTAATTATATTTCTATGTGATTTTTCTGTTAGCTAAAGCTTCTCTTGGTGGGCTTTACTTTTGAATATTATGATAACCTATCTCCCCAAAGTATCAGAGTTAGACTCATTTATAACATTCCTACAAATGGTTCTTCTGCCCCCCTTTTTTTGAACCTATAATTAACACTATACCCATTAAATATATATCCCAGAAATTTAATTCTTCTAGCTGTTAATATGTGGCTGAGCAGAATTGCATCCAATAACTACTTTCCAGTTCATTGGACTCACCCAGGACAAATAAAAAAAAAGGGTGATGATGGACAATGCCCATCCCCCAAAATAGAGAGTATCTACAACTGCAAGCAAGACAGAGCCATCCATCTACCCCATGGGATCTAAGACCCTCTCAATCAGAAGCAGATTAGACATCTTCATCCCCAAACCCTCAAGATAAATGAACAAACCTAAGGGGGGAAAGCAACTATGTACTAAAGTACACATTATTTTTCTAGTAATGGCCGTGGTCACCAAAACTTCTGAGTGGAGGGAGAGGTAAGAATAGGTTTAACAGGACATTTGGGGACATTGGAATTGTTCTGCATGCAATTGCAATGACAGATACAAGCTGTTATACATTTTGTCAAAACCTATAAAATTGTGTAGTGCAAAGTTTAAAACATAATGTAAACTATAGACTCTGCTTAGTTGCAATGCTTCGGTATGTGTTTATCAATTGTAACAAATGTACTACTCTAATGAAAGATGCTGTTAACGGGGGAAAGTGTGGGAGAGGGAGGGGGAGGGTTATATGGGAATCTCCTATATTTTCAATGCAACATTTATGTAATCTAAATCTCCTTTAAAATAATTCATCAATTAATAATGAAGCCACTTTCAATATGGTTGTGAAAGTGTCTACCAGATCAACACTTCAGTAGATAAAAATAATAAAGTCTTGACCAAAAATTTTTAAAGTATTTAAAACTAGCCAAAAGCCCTGGAGACTGAAAAAAATCAGGAAGATTCTGGAGGGAAGTCAATACTTAGAAGGACATGCACATAGAAGTTTCCTATGGTTACAGTTTTTATTATAAGAAAAAGCTACTGTAGGGACCATGTTCAGTATCTAAAATTCTGGTAGGAGACCTTTAGTTTTCCTAGCTTGAAAAACTAGAGGAGACAGATTTCTAAGAAACCAGAGATGCTCAAAAATGAAGGAGAAATCCCAGAAAGGAGATAGCCAGATGTTGGACACTTAATTCTGTGTACAATTCTTCTCTAATTTACTTTTAGCTGTTCCCTGAACCTTATAGGTACTCATAAAGCATTGTGGTGGTTTAAACTGTATGTACCTCCAAAAATCATGAGCTTAAAGCGAATCTATTCCTGTGTGTTTAAACCTATTGTAAGTAGGAAATTTTGAATAGGTTACTTCAGTTAAGGTGTGGCCCAGGGTGGGTCTTAATCATCTTACTGCAGCAGGTCTTCAGGAAGAAAACATCACCTGATGATGCTTTGATTTGGATATTTTCCTCAGCCTTGAAACTGTAAGCTTGTAAGTTAATAAATTCCCACTGTTAAAAGCCATCTCATTTTATAGCATCTGCCTTCAGCAGCTTAGAAAACTAAAACAAACATTTAAAAAAACTTAGGAATAGAAAGGAACATCTTCAATCTGTATCTGTGGATCATATCACACTTCATGGTGAAATACTGAAGGATACTCTTGCCGCTTCTTTTAAACATTGTACTGGTAAGCCTAGCCATTGCAATAAATCAAGACAAAGAAAATAAAAGTATAAACTTTGGACAGGAAGCAATAAAAGGAAGCAATAAGTAGAACAGGAAGTCTCTATTTCCATGTGGCCTGACTGTGTATATAGAATCTACCAATCACTAATTGAATAGTTCAGTATTAGAACTAATAATTGAATTTAGCAAGTTCTCAAGTTACAAGCTTAATTTTAAAAAATCAATTGCACTTTTTTATACATCAGCAAATATAAATTAAAAAAACAATTTAACCCTCTGCACTGGCAAAAAATAAAACATTTAGAAATAAATTTAATAGAAATCATAAAAGACTTCCACACAGAAAACATTGCTGACAGAAATAAAAGAACACCTAAATAAAAATGGAGAAGGGCACCAAATTTACAGATTAAAAGACCTAGTATTGTTAAGATGTTAATTCTCCCCAAATTACCTATGGATTCAATGCATTCCCATTAAAATTCTAGGAGGCATTTTGTTTTGTTTTAGATAGAAATTGGCAAGCTGAAATTTATCTAGAAGTACAAAGGAACCAGAATCCTACAGAAGGGAAAAAATCTTGGAAGACTTACACTAGCTGACTGCAGCAATTACTGTAAAGCTGGCGTAATCAATACAGAAATCAGTGGAATAGAATAAAGAGCTGAGAAACAGAACTCCACATCATAGTCATTTGATTTTGATTTTCATCAACAGAGCTGAATCATTCCAATGGAGAAAGAATAATAATTTCAAATGATTCTATAATAACTAGATATCCATTCGAAATAAAATGAATCTCAACCCTTACTTCATAATAAGCAAATCCGATGTGACAAAAATGGTAACTTTACAAAATAAAGCAATTGATCCAATATTGACAAATTCCTTTTTTTTTTTTTTTTTTTTTTTTCCTGAATGGCTGTAAGAAGGAAATAAGAAATTGACATTTCCTTCAGTTGTTATAGTCTTTGCATAGATGGGCCAAAGAGAAGCTGACCTTGCTCTTCTAGAAAAAAGGCAACTCTATAAGAGCTTGAACTATGTTCAGGAACATACACTAAGTTGTTCACCACAGTCTTAAATTAATCCTTTAGTGTCTACCAGGACAGAAAAGACACGGATCAAGATGGAACACTTATATTTCTTTCAGCCACATCAATCTGAGAGTTTAAATGCCCTTATTTCAATGGTCTCATTGAACTGGGAAAAGAAAGGGAACAAATGCTTACCATTACTTTCTACATATTTTATCCCCTATATCCAATAAAATAGGTTTATTTTCCCTGTTAAGTACCTGGTATTGAAGTCTTAATGTCACTCAGACAAATGAGTAAATTACTAAGGATTAAATAATCCATCTTCAATTGTTCTAGCAAATTTAAGAGCCTTCTTTGACAAAGTATTTTATTTCAAGATATGTTGAGTATCAGGGTGACTGTATTGAAACAGACATACCAGCAATGTTTTGAGAAAAGTCCTAGAACTAATTTTCTAAAATGAACCCTGGTCCTGAGAGGAAGTATTCTGAGGATCCAATTGTGGAATTCAAAAGTATGGTAACAACCACACATGAGTCCACAAAAGACTTAGCAAAATAAAGACTGGACAGGGCAGAGCAGTTCCCTCATGAAAGAAAGAGACACAGAATCATAACCAGGTGGTCTCACAGAGAATGGATAGAGACTGACAAAAATTGGGGGAGGCTACGATGCTAGGAAAATATTGGTGCTAAAATAGATACTTCTTGAGAAATTTTTAAGTTAAAAAGAACTCAATTACAAGAGCTAAGATGGAAGTTCAGTTATTATTCATAGCTCTAGCATACATGGCAGGTTTGGGGTTTGGGATGAGATGTATGGCAGAAAACCTATGAATTGAGAACAAATTGAATTCTGTGAACACAGGTGGAGGAGAAAATGGGTTATGTCTTTCTCAGCCACTGTACCTGAATCCATTCCATTTCCTTTAGGTTTCCAGGAAATATAAAGAGTGCTAAGTATAAACAAATATACATTCCTTCATTTTGAACAGTATTGCTACTCTGGACCGCTACCTGGTCCTCTAGCCTGGTGAGGATGTATTGTTTATATAACTCTACCTTTAAATGTTAGAACTGTTTTCTAAATGTATGGACCAAAGACCACATTCTTAACATTCACCTAAGGTTAAAATTCCTATGCATTCTCCCATACTCAATCAGAAACTCTGGAGGGTGGGTATAGGAATTGACATGGTAAATAAACATCTGAGGTGATTATTTTATTTTATTTTTCAGGGAGTACCAGGGATTGAACCTGGGACCTCCTACATGGGAGGCAGGCATTCAACCACTAAGTTACATCTGCTCCCCTGAGGTGACTTTTAGACACACTAAGGTTTGAGAACCTAGCTATGTGACACCAAAAGAAATTGGAAGAGGCTAGCAAAAATGAGGCAAACTCAGTCCATGGAATATCTAGAAAAATGGTCTAGAACCTGAAGCTAGCCCTTACTAACTGTTGACTAAATTTTTCTTGGCTGCTTCCTTGATTTTACTGTTTGAAAGACAAAGTCAAACAGAAAGACCCTGCTTTAATTTCCTGGGTGCTAAAATAAATGTCATGCAGATGGGTTGGCTTAAACAACGGGAATTTATTGGCTCACATTTTGAGGCTAGGAGGAGTTCTGAATCAAGGTGTCATCAATGCAATGTTTTCTCTCAGAAGACTGTGGCATTCCAGGGCTAGCTGCCAGGATCTTGGCCCTTGGCTTTTTTGTGACATGGAAATGCACATGGCAACTCTCCTGGCTTCTCCTTTCTCTTCTGGGTTTTGTTGACTTACAGCTTATTGCTGCTCCCTGTATCTTTCTCCTCTGAGGCTTTCTCTATAAGGCCTCCAGTAATAGAATTAAGACCCAACCAGATCCAGTTGGGCCACATCTTGACTGAAGTAACCTCATCAAAAAGTTTTATTTACAAGGTTTCACACCCATGGGAATGGATTAAGTTTAAGAATGTGTTTTTCTTGGGTGCATAGCTCCAAGCAAACACAGGCCCACATCGACTAAGATTTACTACTTGGAATCTGACTCAGTAGGAGAAACATGATTAAAAGTGAGTGCAAGATAACATTAAAAATTCTTTCACTTCTCCCTTCACCCCATAGACTTAAAGTTAAATCCAAGAAGAGAAGAACTCTGTCAGTCTTTCTTCTTGGATTTTACTTTTCTCCCTGAAAAGGTGCAGAGAAAAGAATGTGGGGCTTACAAGGATTAGCGAGGCAGAAGAAAAGCAGAATCCTGACTCTTCTAATTGAGGCCAAATCTAAGAAGTAATAACTGGTGGGAACATGGCTGATGGGTTAGACATATAATTCTTAGCTCTCACTAAAACAACAAAGAAAAAGCCAGAGGCTGCTGTCCGGAGCTGCTTTGGGGCACAGCAAACCAGGACACTGCTTACCAACTCCCAGAAGACTGAGGGTCAGAGACATGAAGAAACCAAAACAAGTAATCATGAGTTATTAAACCTCCCGGTTGCTGGGAAGGGCTCTCCTCTCCCACCCCAGACATATTAAGCGAGGGTAAAGCTCCTGGCAAATTGTATCTAACTGAGAAGAGAGCAGACTGCCTACCTCCACGGAAAAGTGCTCTGAGTCATCTAAGAGAGAATGGGAAGCCAGGAATAATCGGGAGTTGCTTACCTCAGTGACTCCAAGAGTCATACCTGGCCCTCAGGGCGGAGAGACTTGGTGGAGACCCAGCCCCCTGCTCCAAACAACAGAGTGATGACAGATTCCCTTTGAGGAAGAGAGGTCTGGGAGAGTGGAGAGTGTTTTTGTTCTTTTGTTTTTTTGTGTGGTGAATTTAACCAGCTGGGCCCCACTTGAATATCAGAAGGGACACCTACTCAAGAGGAAGGGGGTGGGGATCGCCTCAGGCTGGCAGTCACACCCAGCCACCTAGGTAAAGAGAGGAATTACATCAGTGAGGAGGCAGAGACGGTGGTGATCAGCACCACTCCAGCTGATGGCAGGGGATCTAACCTGCCTGAAGGAAAAGGAGTAGACAGCCTTCTGAAAGGCTAAACAATCCAAGGACCCAGAATAGCTCAGTGGAAGAATTCCTGCTTAGTATATATGAGGTACCTGGTTTGATTCCTTGCTACTCCTTGAGAAGAGAGTCACCACATTATCAGGCATCTGGCTGAAACTTTGTGACAGGGGACATATAGACATTTTCTTTGTATTAGCTTTTCTTGGATCTTTTATTAAAAAAAAAAAGAAAGAAAAAAAGATCATTTTCTTTTATTTCCTGTTGGCAATGCTGGCTTCTCCAACCCTCTAATCTGCCTATTCCCCCAGCAACCCAGCCACCTATCCCTTTACACTGTTCATTTTTAAACTCACCAATCCCCTGCCGCCACACCCTCTTGTAACATATATAAGCCCAAAAGCTTCCTCATTAAACGGACTTGCTTCACCGAACCTGTCTCCGCAGTTTTCATTTTCAACTGCGCCGTCCTCCACACCTGTGAACCCCACGAAGCCCCGCAGAGGCTTCAATTGGCGCCCAACGTGGGGCACGGTCGTCTGCTGCTGGCCGGTAACCTCTGCGAACGGGTAAGGACTACGTCTGCCTTGTTCCATAACTTGGCAGACCCCTATTCCCTTCGGTACCTCTCTCTCCTGAGATTCGGCTTCTTTGCCCCCGGGGTACCCCCTCCCTTTTCTTCCCCATGAGCTTTAGCCACTTTGTCCCCTGGTTCACTTTCTTTTTCCTCCTTCCATTTATCTTGCTCTTTTCTCTTAGCCTCCTCTACCATTTTTGTCCCCAACTCTCCTCTTCCCTCGTTCCACCGATTGTTCTCTGCCTCTTCCTCTTCTCTCTCATCATTCTCTGTATTCTAATCTTGTCTCTAGACCATGGGGGCCTCCTTCTCTTCTCGCCAAGCCCCTCAGGTTAGGGCTCTCGCCAGCCTTCTCGCATGTCACCAGTGCAAGGTTTCAGCAAAACAACTTCAAAATTACTGGGACCTCCTTCTCCCCTTCAACCCCTGGCTTCTCACAGCTAATCTTTGGGATCCCGATACCTACCGCTTGCTCATCGACAGAGTAACTTCTGCCATGGAGCATGAGACTA
>JAKSZT010053769.1:75264-138826 GCA_026826555.1 Tolypeutes matacus
CCCCCCCCCCCCCCCCCCCCCCCGCCTCATTCCTACGCTTATTACCATCCGCTCCTGCCTACTCGGCGCCAAGCCTCTAGAGGTCTCCCTTTCAGAGCCCTCCTCTTCCGTGGAGGACTGTGAGAACTCTAGCACCCTAGTCTTCCAGCTTAACAACCTTTTGGAAGACTCTGATACTGCTTCCAAACCCCTAACAAAAACCGCTAACAACCGCGCTCAAAATGGCGCACTTCCGCCTTCTTCACCGCCTGAAAAGCGGAACCTTCTATATCCGGAACTCCCCTCCTCCGCTGAGGGCAGAGCTATACTTCCTCTTAGCCCCGCCAGTCACCCAGTTACCACACCACTTCCTGCCAAACTTCCTGACCCCCCTGCTCCCTCACCCGCTCTGTCACACCCCCCGCCCCTTTCTCTCCCCAGCGGCCTTGGTACCTCTGCCCCCGCCGCTTCCTATCCGCTTTCGACTTCGGCTCTCAATGCCAACACCGTGATCTCCCCAGAGGCTGCTGCGGCTGTCCTGCAACAGCCCCCACCGTCTTCCCTGCACCCGCAACAATGTTACAACTGTCGCTCAGGTTACTCCGGCAACGTTCCTCTGCCATTTGGTCATGCTCCTCTCCCTGATTGTTTCTGCCTCGCTCCCTCGCTTTTCCCCGTCAACCTTGCACCCAACCCTCAGCGTCCTCTTCCGTGGTACCCCTACAACCCTTCCGAGCTCAAGCGCCTCCGCGAGGCGGTCAAGGAGAACGGTTTAGGGAGTCCCTTTGCGCAGCAGCTCCTCACTGATATCTCACTTAACCTTAACCTTCCTTATGATTGGCAAACGGTCGCACGGGCCATTCTCACCCCAGGCCAGTACATCAACTGGCGCGCCCATTTTCAGGACCAGGCAGAACAGCAACAAAGGGCCAACCAGGCACAGGGAATTAACTACCCTCTAGACGCTTTTACAGGCAGCGGAGGCTATGTCAACCCAGCGTCCTATACTGGGGCTAACGCCCTCTTCTGGGACCAACTCCGGGGCGTCGCCATGCGCGCCTTTGGTAATTGCTCTGCCATTAAAACAGATACCTTTACCAAGCTCATGCAAAACAAGGATGAGGACTTCTCCTCCTTTGTCTCTAGGGTCCAGGAAGCCTGTGCTCGTAAAGTCAGTAATGAGCAGGCCCAGATGGCCCTAGCCCGAGAACTTATTCTTGAGGGCGCTAATACAGTCTGTAGACAAGCCATCGCCTCCAAAAGACAGGGTACTATCCATGACTGGATCCTGGCCTGTAAAGACCTCGACCAAGCGTCCCATAATCTGGCCACTAGTTTCGCTTCTGCTCTAGTCTTGGCTGCAGGACCATGCTTTCACTGTGGGGAAGAGGGACACTTTGCCCATGAATGCCCTTGCCCTAGCAAAGGCATTAAACTTCCTGGCAAACCATCAGCGCCCAAAAGGCCATCCAGGCCACCCACTCCGTGCCCAAAATGCAAAAAGGGATATCACTGGGCAAGAGATTGCCGCTCTACATCCGATATTAATGGCAAACCTTTAAACTCCGCAGGGGGCAAGTCTCAGCCCCGCTCCCAAGAGACCCGGCCTCCAAGGCCATAAGATGGACCATTCCTGTCCTCCGAAATCGCCCCACCTTAACCCTAAAGATCAAAGACGAATGGTATACAGGAGTTCGCGATACTGGGGCAGAGGTGTCCTGTTTTCCTGAATCCTATGCCCATATAACGCCTACTGAACAGGGTCCGGCCATTGATGGCGCCACTGCAAAAGGAACTTCTCTCCAGTCCACCCTTCTTGTCCCGTGGCAGGACGAGGAGGGACACTCTGGTGTTTTTTGTCCTCTCTTTGTCCCCCATCTTACCACCATCCTCTGGGGCAGAGACATATTAGAGCAAATGGGAGCAACCCTCTCCTCTGGCAGCACTGATAACCCTGCTGCCTGCCCTATCTCCCTTGTTCAGGTTACTTGCCCACCTCCAAGGTGTTCCCCCCAAACATACAGGCCGTTGCTTGATTAACTCCACCTACGCCCATTCCTCTTATCTGGGACACAGAGGAACCTGTTTGGGTTGAGCAATGGCCCCTACCATCCCATAAATTAACAGCTTTACATGAATTAGTAAAAGAACAGTTACAACTTGGGCACATAGAAAAAAGTTACAGCCCTTGGAACCTCCCCTGTTTTTGTAATTCAAAAAAGGGGTAAAAATACCTTCCGTCTTCTCCATCACTTGAGAGCAATAAATGCCCACATCAAACCCATGGGTTCACCCCAGCCAGGACTCCCTCATCCATCCACAGTGCCCTTGGATTACTCCCTGGTCGTACTGGATATAAAAGATTGCTTCTTCTCCATTCCCTTGCATGACACAGACAAGGAAAAATTCGCGTTCTCAGTTCCCCAAATTAACCACCAAGGGGCCAATGAATGCTATCAGTGGAAAGTACTCCCACAAGGCATGAAAAACAGCCCTGCTATTTGCCAGATCTATGTCAACTTCGCAATTCAGCCTCTCAGACACAGGTTCCTTGTCCTTCATTATATGGATGATGTTCTCCTAGCCCATGAAAATGCTCAAACTCTATCAGAGGGCTTTCAAGAACTAATTCACAACCTCAAACTTATTGGGCTAACAGTTAAACCAGATAAGGTGCAACACCACGCTCCTTTTACATTTCTGGGCTACAAAATAACTGAACAAATTCAGTCCATTCCTTTACAAATCCACTGCCCTAATAAAATGATCTTGACGGAGCTGCAGACCTTATGCGGACAGATTAATTGGATGAGGCCCGCTCTCCCTATTACCACAGTGGAGCTACAGCCCCTCTTCAAACTACTAGAAACCAAGGGTAGCATAGCTGCAGCGGCCACTACAATTATAAAAATCACCCCTGCAGCAAAGGCAGTTGTCAATAAAGTCTCTCAACAAATAAATGGAGTAGCAAACAAGCGACACGTCCTTACAAAGCCCACACAAGCCCTAGTTCTTTTAACTAAAGGAACCCCCACAGGAGCTTTGTGGCAAGAAGGACCTTTGCTGTGGTCACATCTAGCTAAATCCCGCAATTCCAAAATATTTCCTTTAGTATCTGCGGTTGTTCAGCTAGCGCAAACCTTAGTGCGCCTTAGTGTCCAAATATATGGAACAGAGCCCGATACCATCATTTGGCCCTTTTCCAAAAGCCAGACCGATTTACTTGCCCAATCTAACGCAGATTTCCAAATACTTCTTACAAGTTACACAGGACAGGTAGACAACCACTACCCTAACCACAAGATCTTGCAAGGACTCACACAACTGCACATTGCGTCATCACACCACTCCTTCCCTTCCTCCACACCGTTGCCTAATGCCCGTGTCATCTTCACTGATGCCTCAAAAAAAGGGCTATGGATTTGTCTCCTTCTCCATAGATTCAAACATTCCTCATGTCCGCATGCTCAGACTCAGTAATTCTGTCCAGAGAGGAGAAATTGAAGCCATCATTCTCACCCTCTCTATATACCCTAACGAACCCATCAATATCTTCTCTGACAGTGCATATGCCTGTCAGGTCTGTAAAGTAATAGCATTCAGCACATTCTTTCCATCAGACTCAGCCCTTGATTGCAGCTTGGCACACCTACAACAACTAACTGAACAACGTGTGTAGCCATGGTTTATCACTCACATCCGCAGTCACACTGGCCTATTCGGCCCACTTGCAGAAGGCAACGCGTTAATTGATTCGGCAGTCTCCACACTAACGCTTGCTGTACCCAACCAAGACCTAATCACCCAGGCACGGAGTCTACATTTCTCAGCATCCAGTCTAAAACATTTATTTCCGGACCTGACCACAGACCTCTGCAAACATCTAGTGCGCAGCTGTCGACGCTGTGCCCCCTTTTTACCTCTTGGACCCTTACAACCCCAGGGCGTCAACCCTAGAGGCTTAAAACCCAACTCGCGCTGGCATATGGACGTTACTCATGTCCCATCCTTTGGTCGACTGAAATATGTACATGTTGTTAAAGACACTTACTCCAGCCTAGTCAGCACTGTTGCTCTCCCTGGTGAGCGTGCACGTCACTGCATCCAAGCCCTAAGGCGGGCTATCCTCCTTATGGGAGTGCCCTGGGATCTTAAAACTGACAATGGGCCTGCTTACCATAGCTCTTCATTTCAAGCCTTTCTCAAACTTTACAATATCACACACCATTTTGGCATCCCCTACAATCCACAAGGGCAAGCCATCATAGAAAAAAACTAACCATCACTTAAAAACCTTAATACTTAAAGAGAGAGAGGAACACCCCCACAACACCCCAGAAGAGATCCTTACTACAGTTTTAGTGAAACTCAATTTACTCACATTTGACAAAAATGGACTGTCCCCCATGCATAAACACTGGGGTGCGTCCTCACTCTCCACCCCACTACCACTGGTGTACTGGAAGGATCCAGAAACCAACAAGTGGCAAGGTCCTCACCCCCTCCTTTGCCAAGGAAGAGGCTTTGCCTGTGTCTTTCCAGACGATGCCCCCCAACCCATATGGATCCCGGGATGCAACGCCCGCCCAGCACCCGCAGACCCAGCGCCTAACAGGGAGCGCCAACGACTGTGCCACCTAACCCATCAGATGGGACGCTTTCCACCCAACCTGCCCGGTAATCTTGTCATCCTACTAATTCTTCTTCTCTCAGCAGCATGCCTTGCACCTGTCCAGTCTAACAATAGTCATCAACCGTTTAATTGGACACTGGAAGTCATCGGGCAAAAAACTTCCACCGTATACAATGTCACCGCTCTTGCCCCGGCATTTACATCCCATATCTGCAACATTGCAGGCTTCGGCCATGCAGAAACCAAGGCCCCCCAAGGGTCCTGCCAAGGCGCGCCCAACAGGGGATATCTGCGTGGACCTGATGTAGTACAGATTGACAGCCGTGCGTATGGCAACGTTGGTGCCAACTATCGGGTCTCTGGCTTTTACATCTGCCCTTCCGCCGCCAGAGGTTGTCATGACCCCTCACATTATTATTGCCCCTTCTGGGGATGTGAAACCATGGCATACAGCTGGAGCGGCGCCCCAAACAGAGACTCCGACCTTCAGCTCCGCACTGCAAATTCATCTCGGTGGGACATAATTACCCTCATCGTTAAGGACCACACAAATGCCCGTTGGCTGGAAGGCCGTTCTTATGGTATCCGGTTATATATGGAAGGCTATGATTGGGGAGGTTTTTTACCATACTCAAGGCACTTACTGCTAACAGCCCTCCAGTTGCTGTTGGTCCCAACAAGGTCCTCAACCCCCGACCCATTCCTTCTTCTACAACGAAAAACGCCACCACTCTCCCAGCATATACCACCCTCACCGCCCCTCCTACACCACCGCCCCCCCTAAAAATCCACAACCCCCTCTGGTCCTTAGTCGAAGCCTCTTTTAACACTCTCAATTCCTCCAATGCCAACTTAACCTCCAGCTGCTGGTTATGTCTCTCGCCTTCGATGCCTCTCTATGAAGCTGTAGCCTTTAATGCTTCTTTCTTCACAGAATCCAAAGAAGAAAGTCCCTCGAAGTGCTTATGGAACCGCACCGCAAAACTAACATTCCAATCGGTTTCTCAAAGCGGACTCTGCGTAACAAAAATCGGAGGCACTGTTCCTCCAACCATGCAAACTCTCTGTAGCCAGACAATTACCCCTAACATCACCACAAAATTTCTCATTCCCACCAATAACACAAACTGGCTTTGTTCCTCTACAGGTCTTAACCCTTGCCTCAACGTCCAAGTTCTCAACTCCACTAATGAAACCTGTGTACTTGCTCTCCTGCTCCCCCATGTCTTATATCACAGCGATGACTCCTTTTTTGATTCCTGGCAGCGCCACCTCCTGCCAACAAACATACAAAGGAGAGAAGTCATTACTGCTGTTACAATCGCCTCCCTCCTAGGTCTTGCGGGAACCGGCGGGATTGCAGCTCTAGTCCAACAAAACAGTGCCTTTTCTTCCCTTAGGCGGGCCATCGACCAAGACATCGCCCATCTTGAAAAGGCCATCAATCACCTAAAGAATTCACTTAATTCCCTTTCCGAGGTAGTCCTGCAAAATCGCAGAGGGCTAGACCTTCTCCTGCTTAAAGAAGGAGGCCTCTGTGCTGCACTTAATGAAGAATGCTGTTTTTATGCCAACTACTCTGGTCTAGTTGAAGACAACCTAGCAATAGTTAGAGAAGGGCTCGAAAAACGAAAAAGGGAAAGAGAAGCCCTAGGAAACCTTTCCTGGGGACTCAACGGCCTCCTTCCATACCTCCTCCCCTTCCTTGGCCCCCTGATTATTATTCTTCTTGCTCTAGCAATCAGACCATGGGCCGTCAAAAGAATTGTCCAACTCACCAAAGATCACACTGATGCGGTTTTTACATCCTTTGTCAGGGTCCACTACCAACAACTCGCCACTGCTGAAGACCCTCCAATCCCCGTCTCCTGCCCCCCTCCCGCCGTTCCTTCCCACAGGTCATCAAAATCTTCTCACAAGCCATAACACCTCAGAACCCCTCTCCTGGGGACCTCAGGGACTCCTTTCTTACCTTCTTCTCTCTTTTGAAACCTCTCATTACCTTTCTCCTGTTGCTCTCTTTAGGCCCCTGGGCCATCAAAAAACTCACAAAATTTATAAAAGATCAAGTTAACTCTCTCTTTAATAAGCCCATCCAGGTCCAGTACCAACGAATTCTCACTGCAAAAGAAGCCTACCGTCAACTATTCACCTCCAAAAGAGGCATCGCCAAAGGAATTATTTCAACGTGCACTAATACTCAACGCTCCAACCCTTAGCTCCTCCCCTATCCTTTCTTCCCTTGCCTCATTCCCCTTCCCAGCTGCCAACTTCAACAAATAACACCTCCATAAAATCATGCCTCGTTAGGCGCTGGACTGGATAGTCAATGACGGGCAGCTAGACCCTTATAAACTGGGTAATCAACCTAACCCTCCTACTCGCCTCGGCTAAGCCGCTGGATCAATCTAAGACAGGAACCAGGCCTATTGTTCCCGGCCAATCTGGCCAATTGTTGCCGGCCAATTGCTGCCATGGTCTCCAATGACGGGTAAGATCCAGTAGCCGTACAGCACGGTCTAGACCTAAAACAGGCACAGTCCCCCTAATAGCAAGCAAGGCCCATCAAATAAAACAAAAGGAGGAAATGTTGGCAATGCTGGCTTCTCCAACCCTCTAATCTGCCTATTCCCCCAGCAACCCAGCCACCTATCCCTTTACACTGTTCATTTTTAAACTGACCAATCCCCTGCCGCCACACCCTCTTGTAACATATATAAGCCCAAATGCTTCCTCATTAAACGGACTTGCTTCACCGAACCTGTCTCCGCAGTTTTCATTTTCAACTGCGCCGTCCTCCACACCCGTGAACCCCACGAAGCCCCACAGAGGCTTCAATTTCCCTTACTTTACTAAAACCCAGTTCAAAAACCTGCAGAGGCTAGGCTGCAGGGTGAATGATTGAGGGACAGCAGCAGCCTGAGAAGATCCTTAGGGTTCTAGGAAAGAAGGCTGTTTTTCCGTGTTTATTATTTTTTCTTCTGTCTCCTTTTTTAAAAAAAGATTTGCTGCTGTCTTATTTCTTGCTTGTTTTGTATCCCCTTCCTTTCTTTCTCTGCTTGTTTATTTTCTTTCTTTTTTCTTTTATTCTTTTGGTTACTGATCTATTCTACCTACACTATTTTTTTTTCATTCTTTCATCTTTATATCTTTTGTTTTCTGTTGTTGTTCTTTCATTCCACCTCTTTTATTTGGTCTCCAATTTTTCTTGTTTGTATTTCTCCCTCTCTCCTTTTTTCTCTGTATACTTTCTCTTTCTTATTTTTTTCTTTGTCTCTTTTCTGTTTTCTTTTTCCCTCTTCTCACCATTCCAGCATTTTAATTCATTATATATATATATTTTCTCTATTCTGTTTCTTGTTTCATTGTTTCTATTCCACTTTCCTAATCTTATTCCTTTGTGCTTCTTACTCATGTTAACCTTTCAATTTCCTAGGTCTTGTATGTTTGCTCTCCTACCTTTTGCTATTACCATTACTATTATTCTTTTTGTCTTCCTATCTCTTTACTTTTCTCTGGTCCTAATTTTTTCTTTCAAAGGAACATAAGCAGATATCTCTCACAAAAAATGGCTGAGTGGGGGCAAGATCCTGCCCAAGTGAGCTGTTTTGGGAACCACAGAGTAGGATGCTTCAGGGCATTGATCTGGAGGGAGCTGGACGAAGAGATAAATTCCTCAAGGTGCTGCAGGCTTGATTCTTGGTAACTGTGTTTCCTCTTCCCAGATTCCCCTTTTATGTGTATATCGATTTTGTATAAAAATGCTATCTCTCTTCCTTCCCTCATCATTCTTTCTTCTGCTTTCTGTTGTTCTTACATTCCACCTCTCATTCTTTAGGGTTTTTATTTCTACCACATCTATCTTGCTTTCTTTCTTTTATTAAATTTTTTTCATTTTGTCTTTTCTTTTTCTCTCTCTCCTCATTGTTCTGGCCTTTTAATTCAGTCTATATATTTTTCTCTATTCAGTTTCCCATTTCATTGTTGGTACCACATTTTTTCAATCCTATTACTCTACACTGCTTACATGAGTTAAATATTAATTTTCCAAGGTCTTAAATGGTTTCTCTTCTAACAATTACTATTATTATTACTATTATCTTTTTACTTTTCTTACCACTTTCACTTTCACTGGCCCTAATTTTTTCCTCCAAGGGTACATAGACAACAGCAATGAAATAGAATAAGAACAAGTGTCAAAGAGAAAACTTAACACACACACACAAACAACAATTAAATAAAACCTTAGAGTAAAGAAAGAAGGTAATCAACTGAATAAACCCAACAAGATAGAAAGATGACCAGAAGTCATAAAAAAATTACAAACCATACTAAGAAACAGGAAGACATGGTCCAGTCCAATTAACAAACTAAAAATCAGGAAGAGGTGCAGAACATTGAACAACTAATCAAAGTTGTCCAAACAAATATCATGGATCAACTTAATGAAGTGAAGGAAGAGATTAAGGATATTAAGAAGACACTGGGAGAACATACTGAAGAAATTATAAACATACATAAAAAAATAATGGATATGATGGGAATGAATGGCACAATCCAAGAAATCAAAAAGACACTGGAAGCACATAACAGTAGATTTGAACAGGTGGAGGAAGGAAATAGTGATGTGGAACACAGTACATCTAAAATCAAACAAATAGTAGAACAGATAGATAAAAAGATAGAAAAAATCCAGCAGGGACTTAGGGATTTGAATGACAACACAAAACACACAAACATATGCATTATAGGCATCCCAGAGGAAGAAGAGACAAGAAAGGGAACAGAAGGAGAGTTGGAGGAAATAATGGCTGAAAACTTCCCAACCCTATTGAGGGAGATGGATGTACAAGTCCAGGAATTGCAGCACACCCCAAACAGTATAAATCCAAACAGAGCTACTTCAAGACATATACTCGTCGAACTGTTCAATGCTCAAGACAAAGAGAAAATACTGAAAGCAGCAAAAGAAAAGAGAACCATCACATACAATGGAAGCTCATTAAGATTAAGTACTATTTATCATCTGAAACCATGGAGGCAAGAAGGCAGTGGTATGACATAGGCAAGGTACTAAAAGAAAAAAACTTCCAGCCAAGAATTCTCTATCCAGCAAAGATGGCATTCAAAAATGATGGAGAGTTCAAAATATTCACAGATAAACAGAAATTAATAAAGTATGCCAATAAGAAACCTGTGCTTCAAGAAATACTAAAGGGACTTTTGCAGGTTGAAAGGGAAAAACCAGAGAGAAAGAGTTGGAGGAGAGTGTAAGAACAGCTAAAAAAACAAAAAAAGAAATACAAACAACACATGACATACATAAACCCAAAGAAAATGTGGCTAATGTAAATAATCCCTTGAGAGTAATAACGCTGAATGTTTATGGATTAAACTCATCACTAAAGAGACACAGATTGGCAGAATGGATAAGGAAATATGTTGTCTACAAGAAACCCACCTTGGACCTAGGGATTCATGGAAGCTGAAAGTGAATGGCTGGAAAACAATCTTACAAACTAACAATAATCCAAAAAGGGTGGGAGCAGCTATACTAATATCAGACAAAATAGACTTTAAATGCAAAACTATTGCAAGTCACAAAGACAGACACTATGTATTAGTGAAAGAGGTAATATTTCAAGAAGAAAGAACAATCATAAACATTTATGCATCTAACAGGGGCACCTCAAAATACATGAGGCAAACACTGGAAAAATTAAGTGGAGAAATAGATGCCTCTACAATTATAGTGGGGGATGTTAATACACCGTTATCACCATGAGACAGAACATCTTGACAAAGCATCAATAAATAAACAATGACTTTGATTAATACATTTGAGGAGCTAGATCTAATAGACATATACAGAACATTCCACCCAGGGGGATATACATTCTTCTCGAGTACACATGGATCATACTCCAAGACAGACCACATGCTAGGCCACAGAAAAAATTAGAATGAATTAAAAAAGATCAAGATTATACAAAGTAATTTCTGTGACCACAGTGGAATGAAATTGGAAAGTATTAAGGGCCAGAGAACCAGATTAGGCACAAAGATAGGAAGTTAAACAACACACTCTTAAACAAACAGTGGGTCAAGGAGGAAATGGCAAAAGAAATCAGTAACTACCTAAAATGAATGAAAATGACAACACAACATATCAAACCTATGGGATGCAGCAAAAGCTGTACTGAGAGGGAAATTCATAGTCATAAATGCATACGTCAAAAAAGGAGAAAGAAATAAAATCAAAGACCTAACTGCATACCTGGAGGAATTAGACAAACAACAACAAATTAACCCCAAAGGAAGTAGAAAGAAAGAAATACAATGATTAGAGCAGAACTAAATGAAAGAGAAAATAAGAAAACACTAGAAAAAAAATAAAACAAAAAGCTGGTTCTTTGACAAGATCAATAAAATTGACAAACCCTTAGCTGGACTAATAAAGGGAAAAAGAGAGAAGATGCAAATACACAAAATAAGAAATGAGGGAGAGGATATCACCACTGACTTTATGGAAATAAAGAGTACCATAAGAGGATACTTTGAAAAATTATATGCCAACAAGAATGATAACTTTGAAGAAATGGAAAAATTCCTAGAAACTCACAAGCAGCCTATGTTGATGAAAGGAGAAATTGATGAACTGAACAGACCAATTACAAGTAAAGAGATAGACTCAGGCATTAAAAACCTCCCAATTAAGAAGAGCCCAGTACCAGACGGTCTCACAGCTGAATTCTACCTAACATTCCAGGAAGAACTAACACCAATCCTGCTTAAACTCTTCCAAAAAATAGAAGTAGAAGGAACATTGCCTAACTCATTCTATGATGCCAACATTACCCTAATATCAAACAAAGATGCCACAAGAAAGGAAAATTACAGACCAATTTCTCTAGTGAACCTAGATGCTAAAATCCTCAACCAAATACTTGCTAATTGCATTCAACAACACATCCAACGTATTATACACTATGACCAAGTGAGTTTCATCCCAGGTATGCAAGGATGGTTCAACAAAAGAAAATCAATCAATGTAATACACCACATAAACAGATGGAAAGAAAAAAATCACATGATCATCTCTATAGACAAAGAAAAAATATTTGACAAAATACAGCACCCTTTCCTGATAAAGACACTGCAAAAGATAGGAATAGAAGGAAACTTTCTGTACATGATAAAGGGTATATATGAAAAACCCACAGCTAACATCATATTCAGTGGTGAAATACTAAAAGCTTTCTTTCTAAGATCAGGAACAAGGCAAGGATGCCCCCTGTCACCACTCTTATTTAACACGGTGTTAGAAGTACTAGCTTGAGCACTGAGGCAAGAAAAAGATATAGAAGATATCCAAATTGGAAAGGAAGCAATAAAAACTTCACTATTTGCAGATGACATGATCCTATACATAGAATGCCCTGAGAAATCTACAACAAAGCTTTAGAACTTATAAGTGAAATCAGGAAAGTTGCAAGCTATAACATCAATGCTCAAAAATCAGTAGCATTTCTGTACACCAGGAATGAGCAATTTGAGGCAGAAATCAAGAAAAAAATACCCTTTGCAATAGTAACTAAAAGAATCAAATACCTAGGAATAAATTTAGCTAAAGATGTAGTGGCTCATATACAGAAACCTACACAACATTGTTAAGGAAATCAAAGAAGACTTCAGTAAATTGAAGAATATTCCCTGTTCATGGATAGGAAGGCTAAATATCATTAAGATGTCTATCCTATCCAAGCTAATCTACAGATTTAATGCAATCCCAATAAAAATCAAGACAGCATTTTTTAATGAATTAGAAAAAATAACTATGAAATTTATTTGGAAGGGTAAGAGGCCCCAAATAGCCAAAGACATATTGAAAAAGAAAAATGAAATTGGAGGTACCTGACTTTAAATCATACTACAATGCTACAGAGGTCAAAACTGCATGGTATTGGCACAAGGGCAGACATACTGACCAATGGAACCAAATTGAGACTTCTAATATAGATCCTTGCATATACTGTCAT
The DNA here is from genome assembly GCA_026826555.1 of Tolypeutes matacus. Taxonomy (NCBI): domain Eukaryota; kingdom Metazoa; phylum Chordata; class Mammalia; order Cingulata; family Chlamyphoridae; genus Tolypeutes; species Tolypeutes matacus. The sequence continues at coordinate 87,916 of JAKSZT010053769.1, forward strand.
CTGATATTCAACAAGGCCACCAAGCACACTCAACTGGAAGAAAATGGCCTCTTCAACAAATGGTGCTTGGAGAACTGGATATCCATATCCAAAAGAATGAGAGAGGAACACCGTCTCACACCTTATACAAAAATCAGCTCAAGATGGATCAAAGATCTAAATATAAGAGCCAAGACCATAAAGACTTTGGAAGATAATGTAGGGAAGCATCTATAGGACCTTGTAATAGGAAATGGCTTCATGAACTTCACACCCAAAGCATGAGCAGTGAAAGAAAAAATAGATAACTGGGATCTCCTCAAAATTTAAAACTTTTGCACCTCAAGAACGTTATCAAGAAGGTAAAAAGGCAGCTTACCCAGTGGGAGAGAATATTTGGAAATCATATATCTGATAGGAGCCCAATATCCAGCATATATAAAGAAATCTTACACCTCAAAAATAAAGACAAAACAGCCCATTTAAAAAAATGGGCAAGCGACCTGAAAAGACGCTTCTCCAAGGAAGAGATACAAATAGCTAAAAAGCGCATGAAAAGGTGCTCAACATCACTAGCTATTAGGGACATGCAAATCAAAACTACAACAAGATACCATCTTACACCCAGTAGACTGGCAGCTATTAAAAAAACAGAGGACTATAAGTGTTGGAGAGGATGTGCAGGAATGGGAACCCTCATCAACTGCTGGTGGGAATGTAGAATGGTCCAGCCATTGTGGAGGACAGTTTTGCGGTTCCTCAAAAAACTAACTACAGAACTGCCATATGATCCAACAATTCCACTGCTGGTTATATACCCAGAAGAATTGAAAGCAAAGACACAAACAGATTTATGCACACCAATGTTCATAGTGGCATTATTCACTATTGCCAAAAGTTGGAATCAACCCAAATGTCCATCAACAGATGAATGGATAAACAAAATGTTTTACATACATACAATGGAATATTACTCAGCTGTTAAAAGGAATACAGTCCTAACACATGGGATAACATGGATGAATCTTGAGGCTCTTATGTTGAGTGAAGCAAGCCAAGCATTGAAGGATGAACAGTACATGACCTCACTGATATGAATTAAGCAAACTGAGCAGACTCAGAAAACTATTGTCTAGAAGATTGGTTTACAGGAAATAGAAAGGGAGAAGAAGGTTGTAAGCCATATATCCATACGGACATAATCTACGGTAAGGTGAAAGTGTGTAGCTGTGTATTGAAGTGATATGACAGGAAGGTAGTGATATTTTTGGGTTGGGTGGTGCAGGTTTAACAAGTGGGTAGATTGGGGAAGATGGGTGAGAAGGTCCAGGGAACTGGGGGGGGGGAGGGGGTTGGGAGAGGGACCAGATGAACACTGGAGATTGCGGGTATGTGGTTGAATGTATAAAGTTGGGAATGCTCATATGGAAAAATGACAAGGAAGGGTTACTGGATTAGGGTGTTGGATGGCGGGGCATTAGGACAGGGCACACCTGGAGCAGGCTTCTAGGGAGTGTGTGAGTGATCATTTTGTCATAATGTGTTGTATCAGTGGGTGGAGACCCACATAATGAGTGGGAAGGAGTTGGGCTCCCATACTCAGGAGGACCAATTTGTTCACAAATAGAGAGGCGGGAGTCTCTCGAGAGCATGGGTGGTTCCTAATAAGGGAGGACAAACCAGTGTGTCAAGACCTCATTCTTGTTGCAAGTAACTATGAATCTTGTCATCCAAGGATGAAGCCAGGGTCGCCATGGTCCCTGAGGGGAGGGGGAGGGAGGAATAGAATACATTGAACTGGGGGTATTTAGTGGGCAATGGAAGTACTCTACATGATCTTACAATGATGGACACAGGCCATGTTAAATATCATCAAAATTTATAAAAGTGCACAGTCTAAAATATAAACCATAATGTAAACCATTGACCATGTTTAGTAACTATGTTTCACTATTTGTATATCAGTTATAACAAAGGTACCATCCACATATAAAAAGGTATTGAAAGGGGAAGGAGGAAAAAGGGAAGATGTTGGGTATATGAAAGTCCCCTGTACAATGTATGTGACTTTACTGTGACCTAAAACTTCTATAAAAACAAAATGAAAAATAGTAAGATGCTGGAGAATAAATGTAATAAATTGCCACTGTACAGACAGGACACCAGATATTACAGTTATGAAAGGCAAAATGTCATAAAAATTTTTCTAATATTTTTCATTATTTTTTAATATCCCAATCTTTTAATTTTACTTATAGTTTTTTTTTTTAATTATGTATTTTATTTCTTATATTTAAACTTATCATTATTATTTCATTTTCGTATTAATTGTATTTGGCTATTTTAATGGCTTCATTTTTGAAGAAGCTTTGGATCACAGAAGGGTTACAACTGCGGCAGGGGAGGATCATTGGTGTCTGTTGCCAGTGATTGGTGATACATTGGAGGAAGTTCACCTGGGCATACATAAAAATGTTCAGATGTTCATGGGGCATTGTCACAGTGGGTGGAGACTCACAAAATTACTGTGAGAATATTGAATTTCCATCCTGGAGAGCTCTGCCACATTCTCTAATGGAGCAGCAACAGTCCCCCAAGTACAGGGGCAATGACTGGTAAAGGAGGATGATCCACTGATGGGGCCTTGATATTGATATCGACGACTATGCTTATGTGCCTTTGCTATTAAAATTGAAACTTGTGGGGTGCTTAAGAGTTGCCTCCTAAGAGCCTCCTTGTTGCTCAAATTTGGCCTTTCTCTGAGCCAAACTCAGTATATAAATGCATTACCTTCTCCCCCGTGTGGGACATGACTCCCAGGGATGAGCCTCCCTGGCACCAAGGGATTACTACCAAGCACCAACTAGCAATGGAACTGGAAAAAGACCTCAAATAAAAGGGGAAAAATATAAAGACAAATGAGTTTATATCACTTTGAAGTCACTTTGATGACTTCAAAGTGAGTTGAGAAGTCATCCCAGAGGTAATGCTTATGCACATCTCAGCAGGATCTCACAGACTGCCAAACTGAATATTACCCCAAATAGTGGGGCTCCTGAGGGCTCTGGAGACACCCAGGTCCTATGGTCAGGGCAGATAGCTCTGGCTTTTGGTGCCTTGCAACTAGGCCCTACTTTGGAGTTTGTGCTCCTGAGAGTCACAGAGTTGGACTCAATTATGTCTTCCCTACACATGACTCATCTGTCCCTTCTATTTAAACCTATACTTGGTGTTGGAGTTTGTAGTTGTACATCCAAGAGTCTTGAATCTTTGGAATGGCCATGTTCCAGCTGGGCCCAGAACCTCAGCGGAGTTGCAATACCTATTCTACAGCTCACTGGACTGACCCAGGACAACTAACAAGGAGATGATGATGGACAATGAGTATCCCAAGGAACAGAGAGATTCTGCAACTGCAAGCAAGAAAGTCCCATCCATCTTCCCCATGGAATATAAGCCCCCTCTCAATTAGAGGTGGAGTGGACATCACCATCCCAGAATTCTTAGGATTGGGGAAAGAACTATGGACTAAAGTGGACTTACTGGTATGCTACTATAGACATATTGTGATTCCAGCAATGGAAGAAATTACAACATTGATGTGAAGCCACTGGCCAGTGGAGGTCTGGGGTCAGTGAGAGGGAAAAATCATTGTAATATGTGTTTTTTTTTCAGGACTTGGGAATCATCCTGAATGATACTGCAAAAACAGATATAGGCCATTTTATATCATCACATAACATGCAGAACTGTGTGGGAGAGTGTGTAGACTACAATGTGAACTATGGTCCATGCTGAATGGCAAAGTCCCGTTTATCAATTGCAATGAATGTGCCACACTAATGAAGGATGTTCATGTGGGAGGGTGTGGTAGGTATGGGGAGTGGGGCATATAGGAATCCCTATATTTTTTGTGTAACATTTATATAATCCAAGCATCTTTTAAAAAATAAAAATTACTAAAAAATAATAGGAAGTAATAACTGGATCCAGCTATGATTACTGGATCCTGAGAGTCAGAAAGTTAGGTGAAGTTGTTTGAATATTGAGAGACTGAATATACAAATTGACAATGGACAGACCATGAATAAAAATAGAATTCTGGGGAAGCAAATGTGGCACAAGTGATTGGGCTCCCGTCTACCAAATGGGAGGTCCATGGACTGGTTCCCAGTGCCTCCTAAAAAAGACAGTGATCTGGTACGATAGCCAGATGTGGCAAACTGATGCAACAAGCTGATGCAACAAGAGACACAAGAAGATAAACATAATGAGAGACACAACAAAGCAGGGAATGGAGGAGGTGGTGAAGTGATTAGGTGCCTTCCTCCCACATCAGAGGTCCTGAGTTCAGCTCCTGGTGCCTCCTAAAGAAACAAGGAAGATGAACAGACACAGCAAGTGCAAATAACAGGGGGGAGGCGGGGGAAATATGTAAATAAAATAAATCTTTAAAAAAAAATTAGAATTCTGACCTGCTGTCCAAAGGAAAAAGACCAGAAATTCTGACCTGCTATCTGCAGAAACCTGCACAGGAAACTAAACAACAATCTCGTTAATCAGCCTGGAATAGTATAGACTTGATCGATAAGCTGCAGCTTCCCTAATATTTGCCCCTATTTTAAACTTAGAACCAATGAGAGAAAGCCAAATTTGCTTTCCTAACCAGTGGCATTGGATGCCCACTTCTATTTAGCCCACTTCCAGCTTCCTCATGTCAATAGTCTCCAATCAGGAAATCCCTGAAATCTTCCCTTTTTCCATTGTAAAGCTTTCTCACTCCTCTGCCTGCCTTTGAGTCTCTGCCAAACAGAAGTGGTGGTGACTGACTTCCTGGCTAAAGCAAGCTCTGAATAAATAGCACTTGTTTATTCTCATTTGGGTGTTCTTCATTTATAGCCACAATACCTTCTGTCTAAGGGATTGGTCCCATTGACTAGGATTGTTCTGGCTCACAGATTTTAATCATATATTCTGTGAACTGAGTCTGGGAATTGGACACTGACAAGGGTTTGAGTGTCTGAATGTGAAAACATCTTACTGAGAAAGACATTACCGAAAACTAAATATTGTGAGAAAATGTTACTTTTTGTAAAGAAATGACTATGTACCTAGGGGAAAAAAACAATATTTGCAAAATTGTTGGTATTTGCCTTTGATTCTTGTAACATTCAACCATTTAACTACTCTTCTTTTAATAAAACCAATGATTTATTTGCCGCTGCCATTAAATGTCAAAAGCCCAAGACCAAGCTTTAAATACAGAACAATATATCACATAATCATGAAAAAAGAACACTTGTGGTAGACATGGCCAACTTTCAATTCTGTGCTTTGATTCCATTCTAAGTTGCAGCTGTCATAATTACAGCAGTGCTATTTAGCCTACCTAACTATCAGGGGAAAGAGTAAGGGTAATGCGTAGAGAACAATAACCCAAGACATCTATTACCACAGAGGGAATTAGTTACAGTGGGTTCACGGGAAACACACCATAGTCTGTTTGGAAGCAGATGCTCTCAGAAAAACATCAGTGCTCACCATAGGAAGAAATAGCCATCACACTTCACAAAACAAGTATAATACTATGTCATCAAAAACTGACCTCGGGACTCCTGTTATCTTCCATATGAGTTTGCTAGCCATACAAACTACCCGAGCTAAAAGCAACTGTTGCGAAAAAGCTATGTGGGCTTTAGAATTATACTCTATAATTATTTTCCAGTTCCTTCTTACACAATCTTTATTTCGGAATATCTGTTGCCTAGAAAAAAGTGCTTCGGAGGAGGTGAACTCTGAATTCATTTTCACTTATGTTTATTACAATGGGTTCTGTAGGACTGGTCAACTTCTCTTGTTGTCATAGAATTTTATTTACTGAAGAGTTGTTTGAAATAAGTGGGGTAAAAACATGAGCTATGTGTGTGCACTCATAGATTTTCTTTAAAATGGTACTACATCACATGGGACTTGACCTGTATTTTATCATTTTAATTTGCTAATATTTGCTGGTGTCTCTAGTAACAAGCTAATTTCTTTTAGAAAAATAATTGAAAAACACATAAAAACTATATTCACATTCTAAGTTAAAATGCCTCCTAATAAGGCTAAGCTAAACTAATATCATGCTTAGTACATGAAAGTAGTAAAAACAAAACAAATCTAAAAACAGTTATTGTTAATACTGCTGAAATTCTAGCACCTATTTTTAAGAACATCTTACATTAAATCACATTTGTTAGTAATCTTCACATGTAATTTATTAAAATATTACTAACACTAATCCTGAGATAAACACAGCAATATATGCCATATAAATTATCTGGTTTTTGCATAACATAGGCTGGATCTGAACTTCAGCTTGAGGTTGGAGCAGAGAGAAAGATGGATGCCACCACAATGACTGAATCCTAAAAGGACAGCCAGCTTTTCCAAGACAGTGTCCAATGGACAGAAAATTCAGATGAAAGTCTGGGAAATTTAAATAGTGAGAATAGCAACTAGAAATAGTTCTCGACATAGATTTGCCTTGGAAGCTTTTTTAAAAATACTGAAGCATTTGGGTCTCACCGCAGACAAAATGAGTTAGAATCTCTGGGTTGGAGCGTTGGCTTATTTTGTTGTTGTTGTTGTTTAAACTTTATGAGATAATGATAGATTAACATGCACTTGCAGAAATAATACAGAGGGATCTTCTACACCCTTCACTCAGTTCCCCCCAATGGTAACATCTTTTATAATGATTATACAACATCACAACCAGGAAATTGACATTGATACAATTCATCTACCTTCTTCAGATTTCACCAATTTTACCTGCACACACTTGTGTGTGTTTACTATGCAAATTTATCACATACATTAAAATGTGTGCATCAACCACCACAGTCGAGTTACAGAAACCTTCCACAACAAGGATCTCTCATGCCACACTTCTACAGTGACAGCCACCTCCTTCCCTACCCCACTCATCCCCTAGAAACTATTACTTTTTTTTCCAACTCTGTAATTTTGTCATTTCAAGAATATTATATAAATGGACATCTGCACACCGATGTTCATAGCCACATTATTCACCATTGCCAAAAGCTGGAAACAACCCAGGTGTCCATCAACAGATGAATGGATAAACAAACTGTGGTCTATTCACACGATGGAATATTATGCAACTGTAAGAAGAAATGAAGTCATAAATTATATGGCAACATGGATGAACCTGGAGGACATTATGTTGAGTGAAGCAAGCCAGACACAAGAGGACAAATACTGTGTGAATGCATTACTATGAACCAAATATATTGTGTAATATATTGTTTGATTAAAAAAAAAAAATTTACATGTAAATGGAATCATGGAGTGCGTGACCTTTTGGGATTGGATTGTTTCACTCAACATAATTCTCTGGAGATTCGTCTAGATTTCTGTGTATACTAATAGTTTGTTCATTTTTATTGCTTAGTAGTATTCCATGATATGAAATCACCACACAGAATGTTTCAACATTCACCTGTTGAAGGCCATTTGAGTTGTTTCTGTTTTTCATCTGTTACAGATAAAGCTGTTATGATCATTTGTGCACTGATTTTTGTTTCAACATAAATTTTTATTCCTAAGAAAGAAATGTCTAAGTGTAATTGTTGGGTTATATGGTAGTTGCATGTATAGTTATATAAGAAACTGCCAAATTGTCCTCCAAAGTGGCTATAATATTTTGCATTACCACCTGCAATGTATGAGTGACCAAGTTTCTCTGCATCCTCTTCAGTATTTGGTATTGTCACTATTAATCATTTTAGGCATCCTGATATGTATGTAGTGATATAACATTGTAATTTTCATTTGTATTTTCCTAATGGCTAATGACATTAATGTGCTTATTTGTCATCTCATTGGTGAAATGTCTGTTCATATTTCAAATTGGATTGTTTGTTATTTTTACTGGTGAGATATGTATTTTTTAATTTATTTTTAAGTTACTATGGAAAGTGTTTATTTCTGAGAGTTCTCTTTTTATTCTAGATATAATTCATTGCTGGATTTGTGTTTTGCAAATATTTTCTCCCAGTTTATATTTTTTCTTTGCAAACTCTTCACAGGATCTCATGCAGAGCAAAAGTTTTTAATTTTGGTAAGTTCAGTTTGTCAGTATTTCCTTTTATGGATCATGCTTTTGGCATCAAACCTAAGAAGCACTTCATGTAGTCCTAGTTCCTAGATTTCTCCTTTTTTTTTCTTTCAAAAAGTTTTAAAGTTTTATGATATTCATATAAGTTCATTATACATTTTAAGATAATGTCCCTATAAGATGTAAAATTTAGCTTGGGATTCAGTTTTTGGTTTTTTGTTTGTTTTTTGCCTGTGGATGTCTAGTAGCTCTAGCACCATTTGTGGAAGCTGTCTTTTCTCCATTGAACTGCTTTTGCATCTTTGTAAAACTTTGCCAGAGAATATGTTGGGCATATTTGTGTTCATCTATACCTGTATTTTCTATTCTGTTCCATTGTTCTATGCATTTATCCCTTGGCAAATACAATGCTCTCTTGATTACTGTACTTAAATAGTAAGACTACACACCTGGTAGAATGATTCCTCCCATTTTATTGCTCTTTTTCAAAGTAATTTTAGATAGCATAGATCTGTACTTTTCCATACAAATTTCAGAATAAGCTTATCTGTGTTTACAAACATTTTTTTGGAATTTTCATAATAATTGCATTAAACTTATAGATTAGGGGGGTCACAGTATGTTACATTTATTTAGGCTTTTATTTCTTTCATCAGCATTTTGTAACTTTCAGAACACAGATCCTAGGCATGTTTTGTTAACTTTCTATTTAAGTATCTCATTCCTCTGATCAATTGTAAGTGGCATTGTGTTATAAATTTCAATTCCCACATGTTACACATCAGTATATAGTAATGTAAGTGATTTATCTTGTTGGTCTTGTGTTCTGCAATCTTGTTAAATTCATTTATTAGAAACAGGAGGATTTTATGTAGATTCCTTGGAATTTTATAGATACACAATCATTTCATCTGCAAATGGATAAAGTTTCATTTCTTCATTTCTGATTTGTATGGTTTTATATTTGATAAATTTGATGCGAGTGAATATTCTTGCCTTTGTCTCTATTTTGGAGGTCAAGTATTCATTCTTTCACCATTAAGTCTGAAGTTAGTTGTACTGGTTTTATAGATGCTCTTTATCAAAATGAGGTTTCTCTTTATTCTGTTGTACACATATGGTCATTCTAGCAATGGAAGAAATTATAACAGTGAGGTGGAGCCAGTGGCCACTGGGCACTTTCAGGGCAAGGAGGGGATGTGCAGTTGAAATACAGGGGCTTTTTCAGGATTTGGAGGTTGTCCTGAGTGCCGTTGTGGCAACGGATGTAGGCCATTTTAAATCAGCACACACCATTCAGAACTGTGTGGCAGAGAGTGTGGTCTACGATGTGAACTGTGGCCTGTGGTTGATGGCAAGGCCCCAGGATGTGTTAAGTCCATTGAGGGTGATGGGCCACACTTGTGGGAGATGTTTGTGTGGGATGTGGTGGGAGGTGTGGGAGGTAGGGAACATGGGAATCCCGGTAGGTTCCATGTAATATTTTAGGTAATCTAAGCACCTCTTAAAATATATATATATATAAATAATAAATAATATTTTTGTAAGCAAATGCACATATATGTATATATATTTATATATCCTTTTACAAATAGTGGTATGTATTGTGAAAATTTTGATTTTTACCCACAATAAAAAAATAAATTAATTAAAAAAAAAAACCTTATCAGAAAAAAAAACAAATCTCACTTGATTATGGTATATAATTCTTTCTCTACATTGTTGAATTCAATTTGCTAATACTTTGTTGAGTATTTTGTGTATAATTTTATAAGAAATATTGGCATATATTTTCTTAAAGTAAATATATCAAAATTTATAAAATAAACATGAATGCCCCAAGTAAATAAATCATAAAGTTGACCACATTTAAACGTCTGGTAAATATTTCTCTAGGTATTTAATTTGGCTATGTTTTTTGTTCATACATACATATAGCCATATGTAAATAAGTTTTTAACCCTTTTCCAATTTGTAAACCCCATAAAGCAGTGAGTCCTTGTGGGAATTATGGGCTGATTTGTGTCTCCCACAAAGACAAGGTCAAATCCTTAATCCTGACTGTGATCTTTTTTGGAATTAGAGTCTTTGAAGATGTGATTAGTTGAGGCCAAACTGGATTAGGGTAGACCCCTAATCCAATATTCTTGGTGTGCCTATAAGAAGTGGAGAAGAGACAGGCAGAAAAAGAAGACTGCCCTGTAACAACTGAGGCAGAGATTGAAGTGCTGCACCTATAAGCTAAGGGATGCCAAGGAATGCTGGGAAACAACTGAAGCTAGTAAAAGTATGAAAAAAATTCTCCCCTAGAAGTTTGAGAAGGAGAATGACCCTCCTAGGGCCAGGAGGTCCACTCGCTGTGGACCTGTAGAATAGAGCATCAAGCCAGAGAAGATTACCCTCAAGACTTGGCATCTAAAAGTTTTCCCTTCTGGGTTGCAAACTTGCTTTAGACCAGTAACTTGTTTTTTTCTTTCTAATTTCTTCCTTTTGGAATGGAAATGTCTATCTTATGTCTGTTCCACCATTGTATTTTGGAAGCAGATAGCCTATTTTATAGTTCTACAGGTCTACAGGTAGAGAGGAACTTTGTCCCAGCATGAATCATACCCATATTCTCAGCCATATCTGGTTTGGAAGATTTAAAAGATAAGGTTTTGAAATTAGAGATGATGACAGAATGAGTTAAGACTTTTAGAGACTTGGGGATTAGGTGGATATATTTTGCATGTGGGAAGGACATGAATTTTGGGGGGCCAGAAGGTAGACTAGTGTGAATTGAATTGAGTCCCTCCCCCAAGTCCACTGAATGTGACCTTATTTGGAAACAAAGTCTTTGAGGATGTGATTAGTTAGGATGAGGCCTAACTGGATAAGGGTTGCCCCCAATCCAATATTGTTGGTGTCCTTATAAGAAGAGAAGAGAAAGACACACACACACAGAATAGACAGCTCTGTGATGACTGAGGCAGAGATTAAAGTGCTATAGCTGTAAGTCAAGGAATGCCAAGGATTTCCAGCAAATACCAGAAACTAAAAGATGCAAGAAAAGATTCTCCCCTCTATGTCTGAAAGGTATCACGGCCCTACCACTATCTTCATTTCAGACTTCTAGCCTCCAGAACTGTGAGCCAATAAATTTCTGTTTCTGTTGTTTGAGGATACCAAATTTGTTGTACTTTGCTACCGTAGTCCTGGGAAACTAACACAGGAAGCAACGAATGTGTAACTCTGAATTTCCTTTTATCAAAATCTGAAAAAGAAGCTTACATGTTTGTTTGTTTGTTTGTTTGTTTGTTTTGCAAAATGACCTCTAGGGGCAAGAGGAATAGACAAGAAACTAAAACAAGGAAAGAGGGAAAACCAATAAGAGGTTGCACTATTGATTTGGCCACTAAGGGTATTTATGTAACACATCTCAAAATTGTAACCCAGCCAAAATATTTGGTTTGAGGGAATGGTAATACATTTGTCTAGTACAATGGGTTAGGACTGAAATAGATGGCAATCCATGAAAATGATACTTGATTTGTGTTAATGAAGAAATTCTAACCTGGTTATAGGAACTTGATTTGATTTGCTATGGTAGAGACAGTTAAAAATTTTTATACCATTTCAGGAACTCAATAATTTCAGAAACTCCTAAATAAGAAGAGTCCAGATGAATTTACACTAGGATTTTCCAAAACTTTGCTAGTATATACTGTCAATATTCTTTCAGGTATTCACCAAATATACTTTCAGTTTTTCTTTTGATAACTACACATAGGAAAGGAAATACCTAGGCTGTTCTGGATCTTTTAGGTATTGACGGAGCATATTTTCTGATTACCTGAGAGCAATGAGCTGAGATATGACTCATTTTTTCTTGGTCCCATTAAATGTGTTTTATATTATAATCACCTGAAACTGTTCTACTTATTGAAATATTTTATCAAAGGCAGTGCCACATTCTTCAAGGAATCACAGAGATTGATGCTACCATCAAAAACTTGAATTATACAGTTCATTTAATACAGATGTTTAATGGACCTTAGTGATAACAGGGAAGTACTTTAGACTTAGACATATGGTCTCTACTTATGTGGGCAATTGCTAATCTGGTTAAATAATTTTAATCCCTGGAATGTGATATGAAGAGATGAAGATAAATCAGAAAATAGCTTCCTCTCTATTCCAATAAATTCAAAAAAGCATACATAATTTGCTTTCACTTGCTAGGGAGAGCAGGATACCTTCAAAGTTTTTATAAACTCTGGTTCTCTAGAACAACATATTTGCAGCAACTTTTACCTCTCATCATTTCATAGGTCATAGCTTAAAGGACTTTGAGGGCTGGAAGTAGTAGATGCCATAGATGGCTAAGAAAAAAAAAAAAGGGCTGCTGTGTGCTGAATGAGATAGAAAGTTAGAGTTACTGTCATGAACTTTCAAAGATTGCAGCAGATTTTATCTTCCAAAGATGATCACAAAAATATCTTCCATCCCATATGTGCTTCTGCAATTGACACTGACACTCTTACTTTTGAACGATAAGTTTATTCTCCTTCCCCTTAATCTGGGTAAGTCTGTGACTATTTAAACTAATAAAGTATGATCGAAGTGATACCATGTGACTTCTGATGGTGACTCATAAAAGACAATGCACCTCCTTCCTTATTCTTGGGAGCGCTCATGTTGTGAGTCCTGAACCAACAGACAGTATTTGACTCTTTGGCATGCCTTGTTGAAGCCATGCTACATAGAAAGGCCATGTATAGATATATGAGTTGGCATCCTGGTCTTCAAGTGATCCCATTCCAGGCAATGGACATGTGAAAAAAGAAAAAAACTCATATGATTTTAGTCTCCAGACATTAAGTCTTCCTAGGTGAGGCTCCAGATACTTAGAAACAGAGACAAGCCATTCCCACTTTAACCTATCCCAATTCTTGATCCACAGAAATCAGGAACATAAGAAAATGGTTGTTTTGAGCTGCTAAGTTGTAGAAAAATTTGTTACATATTAATAGTAACTGAAACTATTTTCATCAATAGCCATAAAAATAACATTTATTATGTCTGATTTTTTAAAAATTTACATTCACTACCTTGGTATAAAAGATTTTATTATGTTTTGATTATATAATTATATAAAACTTATTATGTTTTCATACCTGTAACCGTTGGCCAATTTGATGTAATTATGAATTCCAAAAATATAATTGGATCATACTTGTAAACTGATCTGTTAATCTGGGCACGATTAGGTTATGATTAGGGCGTTAAGCCCCACTCCTTGGTGGGTGGGGAATCGAATATAAAAGGCAAGGCAAGAACAGAGTTGAAGCAGTCTTTTGAGAAGCAGCTTTGATGTTGGAAAGAAGGCCCCAGGAGAAGAGGAGCGAGCCGTTTGCCTGATCGTCTGCAGCTGACCTTGTGAAGGAAACAGGAGCTAAGCCCGGAGAGAAATGCAGCCCCGGGAAGAGAGGAACCCCAGAAGCCTGAACCCTGGCAAACGCCGGCAGCTGTGTTGCTCTAACACGTAGCAATGGACTGTGGTGAGAGAAGAAACTTAAGCTTTATGGCCTGGTATCTGTGGACTTCTATCCCAAATAAATACCCTTTATAAAGACCAACCCATTTTTGGTATTTCACATTAGCACCCCTTTGGCTGACTAATACATACTTTAATAATAATTTTCTTTAAGAAAGTAAACTGTCATTTATTTTAACATTATTAGGAACAATTTGACTCTTCACTTTGATTAAAAATAAATCTATTTGAATTGAATATTAAGGACTTATTCTTTCCCCCCCAAACTAATATTAACTGAATTAAAAATTTTGAACCCATTTATTATATATTTGAATATGTAAAAGTACATTTTTAATGGGTGACAGATTATTCTTGCAAATCTAAGCCAAATCTTATTTATTAAAAATACTCTTTTGAATTGTAATCCATTTAGGAATTAATCACGCGTTTTATGCTCTAGTATGCATGTTATAAGACTTTTTAAAAATCCATCATTCTTTTCTAGGTCAAAGTGACTGACTACCTAGGCTTTAATTTACTTCTCTCCTTAAAACCAGCTGAAACGACAGGACAAGCAATCCTAGAAAATCAGGAAGCATGTTAACAGAGGGCCAGGATTATTGAAAACATTCTTAGAGATAAAAGCCAGATGCTATTTAATTGAAAAAGAAACCCCACAAAGCTGAGCAACTGACAACCCAATGGGGACTGCTAAAAAATGAAAAGTTTCCAAATAGAACACCAGAGAACTCCCCAGACTCAGAGAAAGACTAGCCTGGGAACCTGAGCAGTCCATGGGGCAGTTGACCAGGTAATTAATTAAAGCACTATGGAACTTCTGTACTGAGATTCAGGTCTCAAGCTGGTGAATGCTAAATTGAGTGGGGGACCTGCCTCAGGGAACTTTCAGCGGGGTTTGATGCCAGGGACAGAAGTAGGGCATGCTCCAGTCAATGTCAAGTTACAAAGTAGACACTGAATCCCTTCAAATGGATTAAAGGAACAGAACTGATCATCTCATCTATACATTAAACATAAAAATTCCAATGGAAAATATGGTAATTATATTTAGAATCTTGGATAAGAAAAAGCCATCATAAGCTACCACAAATTCCAGAAGGCATAATAGAAAGATTGACATATTTGACCACATAATTAGTTTAAGCTTCCTTTTGACCAAATGTAGTATAAAAATTTTAGAAGACAAATGAAAGTATGGGGAAAGAATACACATTATATATGACAGACAATGATGTGATCTTAATTTATAAAGAACTGCTTTAAATCTATATAAAAAAGATAACCCAATAGAAAAAATGTCATGTGAGCAGGTAACTAATTAGAACTTTTTAAAACACAGGTATTTTCATCTTTATCCATGATCAGGGAAACACAAATAACAATAATAATGCACTAGATAGGCAAATAAAAATATTTATAATAGATTTATGCATATTTATTTATTATATATAAAATATATTATTAGCTGTTTTACCAGGCCAAATAGCTTATGGTAAAAATGCTCCGTCTTATTAAATGTGTCTGAACTGATAGCATTATGCACAGTGAGAAGCCATACTTGGGAATTTCCTGTCTTATGGAAGGGAAACACCTGATTTTGCCTCCTGGCAAACAGGGTTTCCTATTCTATATGCTTCTAATAGTGTACGGTCCCAAATGTAAGTCAGAATGTTTAGACAGACTGTATTAGTCGGCTAAAAGGGTGCTGATGCAAAATACCAGATATCTGTTGGTTTTTATAAAGGGTATTCATTTGGGGTAGAAGCTTACAGTTACCAGGCCATAAAGCATAAGTTACTTCCCTCACCAAAGTTTTTTGCCACGTGTTGGAGCAAGATGGCTGCCGACATCTGCCAAGAATTCAGGCTTCCTGGGTTCCCCTCTTCTTGGGCTGTAGATTATCAGGTGAACGGCTCATTTCTTTTCCTGGGGTCTTCTCTCCTTCCTCACGACCAAGCTCCTCTGTGTGCTTACTTCCCTAGGCTCCACATTAAAACTCAGCATCAGAACTCCAACTCTGTCTTTTGCCATGTCTTTTATTTATGATTCCCCACCTACCAAGGGGCAGAGACTCAACAGCCTACTGATGTGGCTCAATCAAAGCCCTAATAATAATTTAATCACACCCAGAGGAACAGACCAGTTTACAAGCATAATCCAATATCTATTTTTGGAATTCATAAATTATGCCAAATTGCTACACAGACTTATTAAGATCTCTGGTGGGCATGGCAAACTTGCACAAACCCTCTGTGATGGTTAGGCTAATGTGTCAACTCAGCCAGGTAATCTGACCAGTTGTTTGGTCAAGCAAGCACTGGGCTACTTGTAATAATAGGACATTTATAGACTTTAGTCATCAGTGAGTTTACTGCATAGATAGCTGATTACATTTACAATCAACTAAGGAGATTGCAATCAGCAATATCAGCACATACATGCAGAACTGTGTGGGAGAGAGTGTAGACCACAATGTGAACTACGGTCCATACTTAATGGCAAAGCCCCAGGATGCGTTTATCAATTGCAATGAATGTGCCACAGTGAATGATATTTTATCCAATCAGTTGAATGCCTTAAAAGGAGAAGTGATTTCAGCATTGAGGGAGAATTTCCAAGCTTGTCTTTGGACAGCCAACATCTCCTGGGAACTCATCAAGGACCTTCATCAGACTATCATCAGAGCACCTGGTTTGCAGCCTGCCTGCAGAATCTGGACTTGTGCATCCCCATGGTCATATGAAAGAATTTTATAAAATCTCATACTATTTACAGGTATCTCTTGTTGATTCTGTTTCCCTAGAGAACACTGACTAATACAGCATGGTACTGAAGCAGACTAGTAAGATAGGGAATCAATAGATAGATCTAGAACCTGGCAAGAAGTCCATGTGGGTATCAATACCCAAGATGGCTGCTGGAAGACCCTCACAAGATTCTGCCATCCAGAATGAGATTTCCTCCAGAAGCCAGGAGAAGCCCCAGATATTCTCCAGGGACATTATCATTGGGCGATCCCTGGGGATTGATGGGTGGGGTAATCAGTCAAAACAACAAACTGCTGGGACTCCTCCCATGCCATTAGCAAAGGGATGGAATAATTAATGGTTCAAAAAGCAGATGCAAAAGCCAAATAGCTCTTCTTGCCTTCTGTGCCTCGCTCTAGCCGTGTCCCCCACATGGATCAACACGCAAGTAAAACCTGGGCATTTATAATATATAATGGGAAATTGTAATCTATAAACTAGCCCTTTTTATCACTCTTCAGCCCCTTCCTTTCTCTGGGACCCATGATCTGTTATTTTCTCCTATTTCTCCTCCCTCTCTACCTTAATAAATTACTGGCCTAATCAATGTGACATACCCTTGAAATTCATCTCTGTAGCATAGTCAAGAACCTAGACAAAATCCAGTAACGGTTTCAGGAATGGCTCCTAGGAACAGAATCTTAAACATGGAATTTCTGAAGTGGTTCTTGGAGTTTTGCATTTGGCTCTCTACTCCAATTGGACTCAAGGGTATTAATGACTCTCTTTCCAATAATGAAGAGGCCACTAACAGTCCATGCCATGAGATGGCAATGGAGTTATATAATATATCATCACTGGATTACCCTACTTCCACACTTACAACAAGCAAGGATCTGGGTGAGAGTGTTTTCAATACCCTAACATGGTTTTGTGGAGTCAAAAGGTAAAATGATGTTGACTGGCTCCTCCTAGATACTCTGGATACAGTTACAAAAGAAAGGGATGAGCTAAAGCCTTCACATTTGTAACTTAAATGCCTTATGAATGATGTAAAAGTTTTTATGTGTGCTCTGAAAGAAAATCTTGTTTCATGCAGCCACAGGCTTGAGCTGTCTGAAAACCAGACTCAGACTCTCATTGTATGAGTAGCAGAGTTACAAAGGAAACTGAATCAACCTCATAGGGCGTCTCCTGTTAAAGTGAAGGCATTGATTAGAAAGGAGTGGAACCCTGAGAATTGGGATGGAGACATATGGAATGATGGTGATATTGGTGGGGACATTAGAATTCTAAACTCTGCTGAGACTTTACCAGATAAATGTATGATAGCCTGCCCTGTGGAAACCACACCTTGTCAACCTTGTATCATCTAGCCCCCAGCCTGCCCCAGGGAGTCTGGACCTCCTTCCAGCCCTGAGATAAGTACCAGCCAAACTAAAGCCTGTACTGCCCAGTGTCTGGACTGCCCCAGGTGGTGTGGACCTACTCCCAGCCCTGAGGCAGGTACCAGCCAAACTCCAGCATGCACTGCCCAACCTCTACCCTTTACCAGATACAGAAATGAGGACTGTAATAGTTATAAATCTTTCTTCCTGTTTTGTTTTAAGTATGTGATTGTATATGTGCATAAAACGAATATCTTTGTTTTCTTCCCTAACCCTTTCTCTTATCATATGACAAGTTGTATTAGTTTCATGTCATAATATTTAAGGATGTAAAATATAAGAGTCAATATTAACCAAGAACTGTACCTTATTCTATAGGGAATTAATGCATTTCCAGTTGTATGCAAGACAGTTGAATATTCTTAGGCAGAAATATACATGTGCATGTCTGTTATTGTTTTTACAGACAGTAAGTATGGTTTAAGGCAATGTGTATGGTTGCCAGGTTGACCAGGGGTGGATTGTGATGGTTAAGCTAAAGTGTCAACTCAGCCATTTAATTGTGCCCAATTGTCTGGTCAAGCAAGCACTGGGCTAACTGTACTACAATGACATTTATGGACTTTAGTCATCAGTGAGTTTACAGCATAGATGGCTGATTACATCTATATCAACCAGGGAGATTGCCGTCAGCCATGAGTGATGCTTTATCCAATCAGTTCAATGCCTTAAAAGGGGAAGTGGTTTCAGAATTCAGAGAAAATTTCCCAACTTGTCTTTGGACAGCCAACATCTCCCAAGAACTCATAAAGGACCTTCATTGGACTTTCACCAGAATCCCTGGTTTGCAACCTGCCTGCCAGATCTGGACTTGTGCTTCCTCACAGTCACGTGAGAGAATCTTATAAATTTCATACTATTTACAGATATCTCCTGTTGATTCTGTTTCCCTACAGAACTCTGACTAATAACACCCTTTGAATTAGTTTAACCTAAACAAAATACTTCTATGTGTGTGTGTGTGTATATATATATATGCAGTAAAACATTTGTTTAAAATATGGAGATAATATAAATGTCCAACAATAGAAGAAAGGATGAGTACATTTTGCTCATCTATACAATGTAATATTTTATACATTGGAAATAGTAAATTTGTATAAGTGAAATGGAAGGAGCCATGAGATATTTTTAAGTGAAACAATACTGCAAAACAATATGTACTGTTTCTCATACGTCTATGTGTATAAGATATTTATATCCTTATGTATTTATATATAGAAAGAGCTAGATAGAGATATAAATGTTTAAGTGTGTGCATTGAAAAAAATCTAAAAACATATACTTCAAAATCCATATTGGTTATCTGGGCAGTGTATTTGGCAGGATGTACAAGAAGAGCATTCCGATACTTTCTTTTACATACATATACTATCTCATTATATAGAGAGAATAGTATTTTTGATGATTTAATAAAAATTATAATCTACCTTTGAAAGTTACCCTGCTAAAATCTGAATATGTCATGTTCACAGTCATATTTAATGAAAGAGTCTGATCAATATACATATAGGAAAAGCATAACAATTCTGAAAAATTGAAGATCAATTTTATTTGTGATAAATTCTGACTTAAGAGCTTCACTAAAAAAGCTTTATTTTATGTGCTACAACAAAGAAACATTCTCACATAAATTTTTCATAAACAATGAAAACATTCTCAATATGCCGACATGCTTGGTTTATATATTTGTGACTTTACAGGTACCTGAATTTGGGATTATTATTCTTGATGATTATTTTCATAAATGTATATGACAGCATTTTCTTTCAATACATGAAAATTTATTCAATACATTGAAAGATTTACTGATGAGATGGGTACTTTCCATAGTTCTTGTTGTATATGTCATTTGATTGTTGAACATCTAATTTATTCAGCATCAAAATCAGTATTTTTACTTTAAGTTTTAACAATATTTTAGGCTAATTCAGAATAGTTAATAAAAATAGCCTTTTCTAATGTACTAGATATAGAATTTCTATTCTTAAACTTAATATGAGCTGTTAACACTATTTCTAATGTTTAAAGCTTAAATGTAGTGTTCAAAAATAGGGCAATGTTTCTATGTTAATTATTTTGATAGGAAAATTAAATGATAAAACAGTAAAAAACAGTTGACGTCAAAATTTGAAGATGAAAATTTAATATTATAGCTGAGAAAAATTAAAAAACACCTAAACAAATAGAGAGCAATATAATGTTTATAGATGGAAAGACTCAATATTGATATGGCAATTCTTCCCAAATTGGTCTATAGAATCAAAGCAATCCTAATCAAAAAATTTAGCAGACTTTATTTTAGAAATTAAAAATCTGATTCTAGAATTTATATGGAAAGACAAAGGCCTTAGAATAGCTAAAACAATTTTAAAATAAAAGAACAAGCCAGAGTATGTATTCTATCTAATTTCAAAACTTACTATAATGCTACAATAATCAAGGCATTGTGGTACTGGCATAAGGGTTAGATATATATCAAATGAACAGAAGAGAAAGCCCACAAAGAGATCTACACTTACATGGTCATTTGATTTTAGACGATGATGCCAAGAAAATTCAAAGAACGAAAGGATAGTCATTTCAAAAATATATGCTGGACTATTTCAATCTGAATATTCAAAAAAGGAACATTCATCCTTAACTCATACAATATGCAAAAATTAACACAAAATGTTTCATAGACCTATACAGAAAAGCTAAAACTTTGGGGATGACTCAAAAAAGAAAATCTTTGTAACCTTGAATTAGGCAATAATTTTGTAGATAAGATATAAGAGGTATGTATCATAACAGAAAAATGTGGTAAATTGGACTTCATCAAAACAAAACAAAACAAAAATTTGCTTATTGAAAACCACCTTTAAGAAAATGAGAAGGGAAGTTCCAGACTGAGAGAAAACGTTGCCAAATATTTTGCTGAAAAAGGATTTAGATATAAGAATTCCTACAACACAAAAATAAGTATATAGCCTAATTTAAAACATAAGCAATATATTTGAAAAGACTCCACAAAAAAAAAGAGATTCATAAATGGTCAATTAACACATAAAGAGATTCTAAATAGCACTAGTCATTAGGGAAATGAAAATCAAAGCCATGACAAGATGTTATTACACTAGCTAAAATTAAAAACAAAACAAAACAAAAAAGACAAAATAATATGCTTGGCAAAGATGTGGCTAATGGGAATGCAATTTGGAAAACAGTTCATCAATTTCTTATAAATACTTAGTTGCCACTTGGCCCAACAATCCCACTTATAGATGTCTTCTCAAGAGAAATTGAAATGTATGTCCAGGGAGCAGATATGGCTAAGCTGTTGAGTGCCCCACCTACCACATGGGAGGTCCTGGGTTCAGTTCCAGCGCCTCCTCAGTAAACAAAAAAACATACAACATATAAAACAGATGAAAGAGCCAATTCAGAGAATGTGACGTGGCTCAGTGGTTGAGCTCTGGCTTCCCATGCACGAGGTACTGGGTTCAATCCCTGGCCCCTGGTACCTAAAAAAAAGTATATCAACACAAAGATCTGTACCCAAAAGTTTATTTCAGCATTATTCATAACCTCAAACTGAAAAAATCCATGTCTCCCAATTGATGTATCCATTAAAAGAGAATACTACTACTCAGTAAAACAAAGGAAAGGCATAGTGAGGTAAGCAACAACATAGATGAATCTCAAAATATTGAGGAGCAGATGTAGGTAAAGTAGTTAAGCACCTGCTTCCCATGTACAAGGTCCTGGGTTCAATCCCCAATACCTCCTAAAGACAAAACAAACAAGCAAACAAACAAACAAACGAAGAAACCAACTTTCATTGGGGAGCAAATGTAGTTCAGTGGTTGAGTGCCCATCTCCCATGCACAATGTCATGGATTCAGTCCCCGTTATGAGCTAAAATAAAACAAAATGAAAGAAAAAAAACCATTGTGCCAAGTTAATGAAGCCAGTCATAGAAAGCGAAATACTGCAGAATTCAAATTACATGAAATTCTAGAAAAGAAAAAATGATTTTGACCCAAAGATCAGTGGTTTCTGGAAGTGAGAGGAGGAGATTGAACTGCAAAAGGTGATAAAAATGTTCTTTAATTTTATTATGACAGTGGGTATATAACTGTACACATTTGCCAAAACTTTTCAAAATCTACACTTTAAATGAGGGTATTTAATTGAACTTAAATTATACCTCATAAATCTGTATCGGACTGCTAAATATTAATGTTATTAATTAATTGCTATAAGTTCAATAATACTGCTTGATTTGCTAAGAGTATTTGATTTGTAATTAGGTAACCATTACGAACATGCACTGTAAGATAAAGCAATCTTTTAAAAGGATACAAATTGAAGGTATCATAGGATGGCTTTTAGTAATGATTTTCAATTATTTAATGTTTGTTGTATTTGCAAAACTTTAAAATATATTATATGTTGAATAAAACAAATCAAACTAGTATAATGAATTATGAACAAAAGGATTGTTCTGTTTAGAAAACCAGTAACTTTTTCCTCCAGAATTTTAGTAATATCATAAAATTTACACTGCAGTTTTTGCTTTCTACATCAATCATTCAATTAATCAATTGCATCTTCATTTTTTTTTAGTAAATGCAACAAATAGTAAATGCATTTTTGAAAAACAAGGTTTGCTTCAAATTCCCAAAATCCATACTTTTAAATATTGCTAGAAACAAAATATCTCTTTGGAATCTATCTTCATTAAGATAACAATAACTGCCACAACCTCAAATCAGTGAATTAAGAAAATTTTATTTTTCACTCACATGACAATCTAATATGGGTCTTCCTTATTAGGAAACTTTTCTTAAAGTGGCGATTTATGGTTCCTTCCATTTGTAAATTTTTTTCCATATTCAATATTGAGACTTGCAGGGCTCATGACTTGGCTTTTTAAGTAATAGGTCATTAGCTTAAGAGAACCCACATCTGAATCTATGGAGAAAACTGGTCTTCATGTTTGATGGAGAGATTACACCACATCAGCTAGAAACTAGACTTAGAACTGTACAACATGACATGACAGGAATTCCATATTGCTTCTCTTCTATCTCATGGTGCTGCTGTCTTCATCACCTGGATCAGATTATTTTCTATTTAGATTTTGAGTGGAGAAAGACACTGTCAGTAAAGCATAATGATCTTTTAACCAATTCAACTCATGGAAGGATACAAGGATCAATGTAAATCTCAAATAGACATGTCACTGTTAATCTAGCCTGGTTGTTCATGGGTTGTACAAATCCCTCAATGGAGTAAGCATCTTATGTATTTAATTCTATTCAATTCTGTGTGCTAGTAGCTACATCTTTGGTACTTTTTTTTGTTTATGCTTTGTATATTTCGTTATGTCCTTTTTACCTCCACTCTGTCATCTCTATTTGGAATTAATGTAAGGTCCTTGAATCTATGAGGAAAGCCACACTTCTAATCTCTATTCTCTGAGCCATTTTGTCAAATTGATAGGATTTACTCAATACCACTTTAATCCATTAGAGATTTTTTGCCAATGGACATTTTTGTCATATTTTAAAAATTTTATCTTAATTATATATCTGAAATTTATTCTTCATTTTCCACTCACAATATTTCTTAATTTTGCATATTAAAATTGAGTATCCCTAGGGATAAGTTGGTTATACTGTGGACTGTCATTATTCCTTTTCATTATTCCTTAAAAAGTCACAATTGTTTTTTTTTTGTGATTTTCTGAGAACAGTCAATAGTCATGAACATGTACTAACAATAGTGTGTTTTCCAACTTTTTCCTAGACCTATAAATTCATAAATACATGATCTGCCATCCAGGTTAAAGTATGTGACAATTTTGTAAATGTTTCATCACTGCATAATGCAAATTGACAACTTTTCAACATACTTTCAGTATTTTCTGACTATTTGGAGACCAGCCCCAAAGCCATTATCAACTTGTGAGTATCATTTTATTTATCAGTTATAATGGGTATTATTTTGCCAGTACTACTATGACAAATACCACAAGCTAGTTGGCCTAAACAACTAGAATTTATTGTTATATTGTTTTGAAGGATAGAAGTCTAAAACCACGGTCTTGAAAGATCATGTTTTCTCCAGGAATTTCTAATGTTGTTGCTTGCTGCAAACCTTGGGGTTCCTTGTCCTGCATCTCTCCCTGCATCACATGGCAATAAGTACCCTTGGTCTCTTATGACTTTCTTTGAATGACTGCATCCAAATTTCTTCTGCCTTATAAAGATTCAAGTCATATGAATAATGACCCACACTGATTTAATCTGGCCTCATCTAAATAGGATCTTTGAGGAAGACCAAGAGTCAGAGAGTTATACCCATGAGAAGGCATATAAGGCACTATTGGAGAAGATGCATTGGTGGAGTGTATTTAGGAGTGGGTTGCAAGAGGGAGGCTAATTTATGTGACTTGAAATTGGGCCTTGTGTGTTTTAATCTGGCCTTGACTCAATTCTAGGAACATAAAACAATTTTGTGTAGGGGTAAGTCATCATTTGTTATATAGGTACAGAGCATTTTGTTGCCAGTGAAGGTGAAACCTTTAAACCTCCAAAAATATAGACAGTATTATACTCTGTAAATTCCTGCATATAATATGAATTCATATTTCAAAGCTTATCTTGGGGAGGTGTTAACAGGGATAAGTTTTTTTCCCCTCTTTCTACTTGCAAGTATTTTTCTAATTATCTATTTATTATATGTGTGTGTGAGTATTTTCTTGATGCCCTCACTTTTCCTTCATTTAAATCATTGGTCATGACATTCCTTTGCAGTTGGATGAGTTAAAAAGTGCAAACAGTTTTTATGAATCTTGAAATGTATTCCCATATTTTTTTCCTAAGGGACTTTCCATTTCCACTAGCAATCTTCCACTATTTTCCTGTCTACATTTACCACATTGGGTATTTTAGATTTATATGTATGTTTGTGTGACTTGCGTGAATTCATGGAGTTGAAAAGATAGCAGGCATACAATGATATAGAACAATTTAAAACTCTTTAAATGGTAAATTTAAGGATATGGGTTATTGGGTTCATTGAGGAACCTTTAGACCCTAGGTTAGTTGCCATTTATAATGAAACTACTCAATAAGTCTGTGTGGAATGATTGAAAAAAATACAATAATGCAGCCTTTTTAATGTGGAACATTTAGAATATACAAAATTATTGAAAAAAGAAGAAAAGTAAAATTATTGATAGTTCTATTACCTAGAGATAACTGCCATTAATAATTTGTTGAATGTCCTTCATTATATTTCTGCCTATACTTATAAAATGATTGTAACTTGCATTTATGCTGTCAAAAAAAGAAAAATTTTAATAACTTACAAAAAGAGGCTATTTATTTATCAAGAAGAGACAATTTGCAAATTGGGGAATGTTCTATGCCAAGATAAAAGAGTTCCATTTTTCCCTGAGAAAGTGGCAGCTTATATAGTAAATACAGTAAGTTTACACAAAGAAAAATACAATTGGTTTATCAAAAACAATAAGAAAATCAAGCCTCATAAGGAGATGAATGCTAACTAACAATATTTATTTATCCCCAACAAAAGTCCTGGTTTTAAGAAAATCAAGATGCAGGTGTAAAGAATGTCAGAACGCCCTAGGCGTTGTACAAGCTTGGAGAGTCTTAGCTGTGTCACAGATAACTTGTCTTAGACATGTGTAGGTAATTGCCAAGATGTACAGACAAGTTAGCTCTTACTTTAGTCATGGATAGATAAATTGGCCTTTGCTTTAGACAGGTACAGACAAGTTGTCTCTAGGTCCTTGCCAATTCATTTAACAGAGTCCAGTGATCTGCTGTATACATTTTACAAGATTACTAAATGCTCTCTTCCTTGGGAAGAGAGCCGAGACTGATATAAAGAAGCCCAGAGAGGAAGGCTGAAATCCAGTAGAGATCATTAATTGTATATTGTAAATGTGTTGACTTTATGATGGGAAAATTTTATTTAATATGAATACTTGTATTATTTTGTTGAATTGAAACATGGTCTAAGAAGAGTAGAAAACGGCTGTTTTTTCTCCAATGAAGAACTTCAGGTAAGATCATGTAAATGCGTGAATTTTAAATGATGCTTTCATTCATTCATTAACCCATTCATAAATATTATTGATGACCTACTATGTGCTTTGCACTATATTAAGTACCAAGGATTCTATGATAACACTAGGAAACAGGAGTAATGGACTACACTGATGTATCTGGGTTGAAGAGTTTCTCTTTTTCTTTTACCTCCTCTCAGGCACAAACCAAAGCCCAAGGTATGAGGAGCAAATAAAGTTCAAATATTTGCCTTGAAATTATTTGCAAGAGAAATAATTAGTACTCACAGAGAGACTCGACTGAGGAATACTGTCCTCTCTTTTTGTACATCATGGCTTGGTAGTAAAAGTGTAATAATAAAATCCATAAAACACTTTCAAAAGACAAGTATTTTAGTTCTGGCTTTATTATGGTCTTATTGGCTCAAGACTATAAAATGCCAAATGGAAAATATTTATGAGATCCTCATTAAATTTCCTTAGTAAAAAAACAAAATTCTAAGGGTGGATATGTCTAAGCAACTTTTTAAAAAACTTGAATTGCTTAAATTAAGAAAGAAAAATTTATGCTCTCAATAATTTCAGTGAATTAAAGTTATAATTAGAAGAGTTGAAGAGTACTAACAATATCATTTGAAAGTTAAAAAAATCCCATAAAATCAAAACAGAAACATGCTTATCCATTGAACTTAATAATTAAAGTAAAGGTCCAAGATTTCTAATAAAGTACAGTGTTGGTCTGAGGATAAGTTTTCTCAGCTCCTTGAGTTAAAATAGAAACTAAAAGTACCACTTTTTCATCTGAGATTGTAACTATAGAACTTTAGAACAGTGTCTTCAGAAATTTTTTTTCTTCTATGAAAGGGTAGGTAAGTATGCAATAAAATGGTGGGTCAGTCACATACATTTCCCAACTGATTCCTCACAAATTTTTTTGTGAAGTAGATCCAGGAGGAACAATGGAAACAGAGAAGTGACTTAATGTGACAGTTTGAGATTATTTATGAACCCCCAAAAGAGAAAAATTGTGTTTGTAAACTAATCTAGTCCTTTGGGTGGGATACCCTTTGATTGTATTAATTCAGTGAGGGTCCTTTGATTAAGTTTACTTGATAAAATCAAATTAGGTCTTCTGATTGGGCTATGTTAGTAAGGCATACCTCAGGTTGGGTCCCCACTGGGGTCCAATATAAACAGACATTCACTCAAGAGACACAAGAAGATACACAGAGGAGAGAACTGTGTCATTTTGATCCTGCCATATGACAGAAAGGAGAAGGCTCAAATAGCTACAGCCCTGGGGAAAGATGGACTATTTGCCTGATAGCCTACAGCTGACCCAAGAGAACTGAGACTGATGAAAAGAAGCCCAGAGGGGAAGGCTGAAAGCCGGGAGATATCACCTGCCATCTTGCTTTAACATGTGGCAGCTGACTTTGGTGAGAAAATACCTCTTATGGTATCTTGAGTTTTCCATGGCCTTAGGACTGTAAGCATTTACTCCAAATACATGCCCTTTATAAAAGCCAACAGGTTTCTGGGACTTTGCATCGACACCCCTTTGGCAGACTAATACACTTACCCAGTTACAAGGCTAGTAAGTGGCAAGAGCTGGTGCAGGATCCCAAACCTGTCTGATTTTAAAGCCTGTGATTTTTCTACCAAGGCAGTTCTCTCACTGAACCATGTTTTTCTTATTAAGTAGAACATTTGAGGTAGACATTGACTGACAGGTAGTTCTGAAGTGAGAAGAAACATGCATTATGGCCAGGGATATCAGAGTGAGGAGAGGCCTAGAGGCGTGGCTGCACACGATGTTCTAAGAGGCCATCTATACTGGGCCTCTGCCTCCACTACTTTACCAAAGCAACTTTCTCAGAGATCACCAGTGGTGAAAATGTCCACATTCCTCCCTAGATTGTATTGCTAGTACCATTTAGGTCTGCCCTCACACTTCTGACTTACTGTTTTTCTTTTCTGGTAAAATCTTTTAAGTTATTCTTCATTTGCTCCCTTCTACTATCCTTATCATTTCATCCATTACTAAGCTTTATTTAAGAGTGCTTTGAAGTATCTTTTCCTTCTGTCCTCTCTTTATCAGTTTGCTGTCATTTATAATCTAAACTCTCATCGTCTCTCATATACATTCTTGTAACAGCCTCCTAACTTCTCTAAATTTACTTTCCCATAGCTGACCATTATCTTTCTAAATCACAATTCTGATTACACAAATCTCTTTAAAAATTACTGCCTAAAAACAAAGTCCAGCTCTAGAGTGGCATATGACATCCTTCAAGGGTGGACATAATGCACATTTCTTGTTTCTTGTATAGCTAATTTTCTACATTGCCCTTCGTGTTCTTTAACATGCCTTACTGCCACTTCATTTCTTGGAGTGGCTGTTTATACTTTCCCTCTCCATGAAGTGATCTCTCAATTTTGTGCACCTGGCAAAAGTTTGTGGCTCAACTCAAGCGCAAATGCTTGTGTATTTTTACCCAACCCCTTCAACTCACAATTGCCAGCTAAAATAATAGTCTCCTAACTTGTGTTTATATTTTATTGAATACTTACCACTATTATAGCACCTACCACACATCATATCATTTTGCTGAATTCCCACTTGGCTAAGAGTTTCTTGTGAGCAACGACTAACCTAAATAATTAGTATTATTTCTAAAATTTCATTTCATAACATAATGCCTTGCACATCAGAGGCACTCAATAAATAGCTGTTCTCTATTTGGACAAAAATAAATAACAATTTTATTTCTTTAAAGCAAAACTTAACATTTATTATAACAAATAAGTATTAATTGTTCTAATTTATGACCATTTAACTATAAAAAGAATCAAGAAGATTTGTTTTTGGAATCCCTTCAGTGTGATGTACTTTACTATTCAAAAATGACTTGCTTTGCAGAATTTTGAAGGCAAGTTTTTTAAACTCCAAAGCCTGACTCTCTCCTGTCACCTCATTCCTATCACATCTACAAGCTAATAGTTGGTCTTGCATATTTTTACCTATTAAAGTCTAAATGTGTTTAGAATTTTTTTTATGAATACAGTGTCTCACACATGCTTGTTTGTCCTATCTTTTCGGCAATACTATTTTAGGTAAATACTATTAAAATTTAATCTGATTGGACCCGAAGAACACAATGAATGAAACATAATACTTTATGCCAAGACAAAAAAAATATTTTCATCCAAAATGTTGTCAAAACAGAATGCTGCTTTATAAAAATAGTATGATGATAATGATGATAATCAAAAGTATCAGAGAAAGAGAGACCAGTACAAACAAATTCTCTTTTAACCATATTTTCATATAAAATTCCAAGGCCCTCTTTTATTATAGTAATAATGTACATCTAAAATTGTAAATATAATTTACTTCTATATTTTTCACCCTCTTCAACAAATGATGATAAATAATTGTATTTTATCTTGCTTTAAGTCTGAGTTGTATTTTTTTTTTTAATTTTTATTGTGGGTAAAAATCAAATTTTTTACAATACATACCAGTATTTGTAAAATGATATATAAATATATATGCATACATGTGTATTTGCTTACATAAATGTTATTTTTATGTATATATATATATATATATATATATATATATATTTTTTTTTTTTTTAAAAGGTGCTTAGATTACCTAAATATTACACAGAAATTACAGGGATTCCCATGGTCCCCACCTCCCACACCTCCTGCAACATCCCGCACAAACATCTTTCATCAGTGTGGCTCATCACCCTTAATGGATATACACATCCTAGGGCCTTGCCACCAAGCATAGACTACAGTTCACATCAGGGACCACATTCTCCCCCAAAGAGTTCTGAATGGTATATGCTGATTTAAAATGGCCTACATCCGTCGCCACAATGGCACTCAGGACAACCCTCAAGTCCCGAAAAAGCCCCTGTATTTTCAACTGCACTTCCCCTCCCTGCCCTGAAAATGTCCAGTGGCCACCAGCTTCACCTCACTGTTATAATTTTTCCATTGCTAGAATCACAATATGTGTACAACAGAATACCATTAAGTTCACTCTAGTCCATAGTTCTTCCCCCAAACCTGAGGGGACTGGGATGGTGATGTCCACTCCACCTCCAAGTGATAGAGGGCTTATATCCCATGGATATGGTGGATGGGATTATCCTGTCTGCAGCTGCAGGCCCTCTCCATTCCCTGGGATGGCCGTTACCCCATCATCGTCTCCTCGTCAGGTGGCTTGGAAGAGTCCATTGAGCTGTAGGGTAGGAGTTACAGTTCCTCTGAGATTCCAGGCACAGCTGGCACATAGGTAGGTCAAAGGCTCCAGTCTCTGGAAGTATACCTACAAACTCCAGCATCACATATAGGTTTGAACAGAAGGGACTGATGGACCATGTGCAAGGAGGACTTATTTGAGTCCAACTCTGTCACTGTCAGGAGCACAGATTCCAAAGTATAGCCCACTGAGAAAGCATCAATCTCTGGAGCTACCCCCCCTTATATAGGACCTGGGTGTCTCCACAGCCCTCAGGAGTCCCTCTGTGTGGGGTGATATCCACTTTGGTGTTCTATGAGATCCTACTGAGGTGTGCATAAGCATTACCTCTGGGATGATCTCCCGACTCTCTTTGAAGTCTCTTAGCCACATGAACTCATTTCTCTTTACCTTTTCCCCCTTTTATTCAAGGTCTTTTTCCAGTTGTGTTGCTAGTAGGCACTTGGTATTAATCCCTTGTTGCCAGGGAGGCTCATCCCCGGGAGTCATGTCCCACGTTGCGGGGAAGGTAATGCATTCATATGCTGAGTTTGGCTTTGAGAGAGGCCACATTTGAGCAACAAGGAAGCTCTCAGTTGGCAGCCCTTAGGCGCCCCATAATAGTAGGCTAAGTTTCAATTACAAGAGCAAAGACTCATAAGGCTAGTCATCACTAACAAGAACCCATCCTCTTTTGCCTGACACTGTCCCTGCACTCAAGGGGACTGTTGCTGCTCCCTTGGAGAATGTGGCAGAGCTTTCCAGGCTGGGAATTCAGATTCCCTCATTTATTGAGTGATTGTCTACCCACCATGACCGTGCCCCATCCCTTGATCATTTGAACAATTTTATATATCTTTCATGTATATTCAGGTGAACTTACTCCCATGACCCCTCCATCCCAGACATCCCCAACCAGTGATCATCTGCAATCCCCATTGTAACCCTTCTGTGACCCAAACCTTCCCTGAAGATGAAGCCCATATAATAACCAAATACAATTAATAGGAAGATGAAATAATAATGAGTTGTATTTTAAAATCTGAATTATTTCAGGAAAAGAAAGAAGACAAGAGTTCTGAGAACCTTTCTATCATTTCAGTCAGATAATAAGCAAATAAATATTAAAACTTGTATGAAACATCTATTATATGTTAGGCACTGTATTAGTCAGCCAAAGGGGTGCTAATGTGAAATACCAAAAATGGGTTGGTCTTTATAAAGGGTATTTATTTGGGATAGAAGTCCACAGATACCAGGCCATAAAGCATAAGTTTCTTCCCTCACCAAAGTCCATTGCCACGTGTTGGAGCAAGACAGCTGCTGATGTTTGCCAGGGTTCAGGCTTCTTGGGTTCCTCTCTTCCTGGGGCTGCATTTCTCTCCAGGCTTAGCTCCTCTGGTTCTTCCACAAGGTCAGCTGTAGACCATCAGGTGAATGGCTCACTGCTCTTCTCCTGGGGCCTTCTCTCCAACATCAAAACTCCAACATCAAAACTGCTTCTCAAAAACTGCTTCAACTCTGTTCTTGCCATGCCTTTTATATTTGATTCGCTACCCACCAAGGGGTGGGGCTCAACGCCTTACTGACGTGGCCCAGTCAATGCCGTAATCATAACTTAATCATGCCCAGATTAGCAAATCAGTTTACAAGCATGATCCAATTATATTTTTGGAATTCATAATTACATCAAATTGCCAAACAGCTACAGGCACTATGCTAGACATTCAGTTCACCTATTCGGAAGAAATAAAAATAAATAGAAAACTACATTGCTGTGTGATAAAAGCTACCCTCAAGGTACTTATGACAAAGAGACATCGGAAAACATAAGAGAATTTTATGCAAGTCCCGTGGTCATGTTTGTCTGAACACATAACCCTGTCCCATCTTCAGCCTACCTCTTAACACTAAGACCTGAAAGCATTTGAAACCATTTCTTCCCAAATTCTGGACTTTCCAGATATATATAAAATCATTAGCTCACAAATCTTTAGAGTACAAATTCATTAATAATGAATGTGTGTTGATGGCATGTATTTTGGAATATTCAACAAAACAGGCATAATATAAGTATCATTAAGGTCTTCTTCAGCATATGACTTCTCTTCAGGTCCAACTTAAGAGGCCAAGAAACCTCTCAGACCATGGGGGTTCAAAAGCCACTTTTGAAATGGTGTTTTGGTGCTGGTTTATCCAAGCTCAGAAGGGCTGATTCTCTGCATCTTTTCCCAACTCCGTGTTCAAGGACACTACATTAGTAGCTCAAAATCAGCTATGATGGCAACATTTATATATCCGCAAATGCTACACATCAGGGTGGATTTTTTTCCCCGACCAGAGAGCCAGTTTACCTATGTAGCACTGCTAAGCTGTGTTGTCTGCCTAGCAATATGGGAGTTGGCTAATACCTTATCTCAGAAAATTTTTCTGCTTCCCTCTGACTAGACAGATTCACTTTCCATTCAATTGGGCATCTTCTTTCCCTTACTAATAAGATGCCAAGAGAACTGGAGATTCATTCCTCTCAAGGCCTGACTTTAAATAAATGAGTTTTATCCTTCAAATATTTTAAAATTTAAGTTTATCATACATATTCTACTTATCACATATTCCATTTATCCCCCAAAATCAGAATGTAACACTGTTTGTGGAAATCTAATACTGAATACTTTCTTCCTTGTCATGCTTCATAAAATTCAGGAGTTATCCTGGCAAGGGAACATTTCTAATATGGCTGTTGTTATATTCTATTTTTACTTTCAGTAGCTTTTTAAGATCATAAACTGGATTGTCCCATAAACACTGGAATAGATTCAATAATCATTCTATACCTGTTGAATCACATAGAGTTAGTGATTGCTAAGCCCATCTTGAAAAACTCATGTCAAAAGCAGAATAACCTGGCTTTCTATTTGTGGATTTCAACATTTTAAACAATTCAACGAAATATAAATACTAGATTACTACTCTAGACACTTAATTTCACATCCTATCACCAGATGATGAATATCAAACTGACTGCACAATTTTTCATAGCATGGAACCCATAAACAATCAAGTTTTGCTATGGATACATAGAATATTCTTGGCCAAAGAGTTACTGAGCAAGGAAATGATTAGAGGTCCTTTGAGAATTGCATGCAGTTCTGCATTTCATTTTTATGCAAATCCAAAAGCAAAATTATGCAAATATCCATTTGAATAACTACCATGCTGTTTTCTAGGAACCACATTTTTCATTTTTGGTTGGTGAAAAGATATCTTGCCAAAAGTAAAAGTAATTTGTGAAGTAGGATTCTGTTACATTCTCTGTGGGCTCCTAAAATATCATCTCTACATGCTGAGAGGCTTTTGGGTGGTACAGTGCTAGAGACGGGGAAGTTGTATTGCAAATGCCAAGAAAAAACATTTATGAAAATCTGCCAGAACCAGGGAAACCCATTTAAATGTCCTTACAATGATATTTAAACAGAGATATGAGTTCTCTGATGACACTTCTCTGGCCGACTGATAATCCAAGAGTAATAGTACATAAAACTACACTTCAATCAAGGTTTAAAAAATATGTATTACTTATAGGCCATACTTTCCAAAGTCAAAAGTAATTACAGCAATAGTCCTTCTCACATCTATGATAGAAATAATTACACATGCTTGAAATAATTTATTTTCCTGAACTTTATAATGATTCAAGGTGAAATTTCCAAATCATATTTTGTTCATGTCATAGCATTTTAAGAAATCTCCCAATATTATCATTTCTCTCTCATAAGTTCATGTGTAAGATAAATTGCAACATTATCTAGGTCAACTATTCCCAAACCTTGTAGATCATTAAATTTTGATGCAGGTTTTTGGTTCTCTCTCTCTTTCTGTCTCTGTCTCTCTCTCTCTCTCACACAACACTCCCTAGGTGCTTTGGGGAAATAGGAATATGTTACTTTCTAAACGCTATACATGGGAAAAACTGACTATAAAATATTAACAGGATATATATATATATATATATATATTTTAATTCTGATAAACTTTATTTTTAGAGACGTTTTAGATTATGGAGAAATTATGTCAAAAGTATAGGGGACCCCATGCACCCACATACACATTTTCCCTTATTATTCACATCTTACATTAGTGAAGTACATTTGGTACAACTAACAAACCAAATTGAAGCACTGCCACTAATGAAGGTCTATAATTTATGATTTACACTTTGTGCTGTACAATTTTATAGACTTTGGCAAACATATAATGTCACCTAACAGACACTGCAGTAACATATAGAACAATTTCAATGCCTTAAAAATGCCTTGTGTTGCACCTATTCATCCATTCTCTTCCCTTCTG
Source organism: Tolypeutes matacus (assembly GCA_026826555.1). Lineage (NCBI taxonomy): Eukaryota > Metazoa > Chordata > Mammalia > Cingulata > Chlamyphoridae > Tolypeutes > Tolypeutes matacus. Next base: position 122,451 of record JAKSZT010053769.1, read on the forward strand.
AACCTCTGGTAACCACTATCTTTCTATCAATGTTATAAGTTCTTCTGTTACCACATGATAATACCTATCACAGCAATAAATCTACATTGGTCTATGGTTATACCCCTTATGTTTGTTCATTCCTCAATCTTGAGGAATTTGGGATGATGTTCACTCTGCTTCATATTGAGAGGGGGATTAGATATTATGGGGCAGATGGAATGAATTGGTTGGCTTGCAGTTGTAGATTCTCCCTGTTTTGGAGGATGTTAACTAGATATTTTGTCTGCAGTTCACGAGGGAATATTGCAGGTGTCTTATAAAATGAGAAGCAAAAGTTCAAATCCTTAATAAAAGCAGTATAATTAACTTTTCTAGGGTGATTTCAGGGAAGATACAATGGAAGTCTCTGGAATTGTATATTGTACACTATCCAGGAATTTATATATTCTAGGAATTTATTCTTAAGGAATCTTTTTTTTCTTCTAACTTTAAGGAAAAACAGGATTTTAGCATAGCTTCAATGATCTCTCCCCAAATATTTTATCACTGCAGACATTTTAACAATGGTCACAAATTCTTTGATATTGCCTCCTCTGCTAAGTGAAGCTTATGTAACCTCCCACTGAGTGTGGAATGGACTTCGTTCTGACTTAATTCTCTTCTCACTAATAGAAGATTGAAAGTGAAACATAGTAACTTCAGTGGAGAAAACCAGGCATATACCACTTTATCCAAGAGATCAAGGTTAACATCACCAGTGTTATGTCATGCTGATATTATGTGCCCCCGATATGATGCAATGAGGACATTTCACCTCTGTGGTGTTCTCCCACAAAATCCATAACCACAGTCTAACCATGAGAAAGCATTAGACAAACCCAAATTGAGAAACATTCTACAAAATACCTGACCAGTACTCTTCAAAAAATTTCAAGGACATGAAAAACAAGGAAAGACTGAGAAGCTGTCACATCTTAGAGGAGACTGTGGAGGCATTACAGTTAAATGTAACATCGCATCCTGGAATATATTTTGGAACAGAAAAAGGGCATTATTGGGAAAATTGCCTAGATAAATAAAGTCTTGTTGAAAAAAGTTAAATACCTCACGAACCCCCAGTAAAAAAAAGTAAGACATGTCCATTGTTGATAACTTTGAAAATTATACAAATGTATACAGAGTAACATCTGAATAGCCCATAGCATAATTATTCATATATAACTATTTTAAATATTTTGTGATTTCTCCCACACACAACCAAAAGTGTTTTTTACTTTTGTTTGGTATCATAATCAAGAAATATTGAATCCTGTTTTGCAATTAGCATATAGCATACATATTTTGTTTATCAAACTTATTAATAATATAATTTAACCACTTTAAAATATTTTATACAGTATATATGTTTAAATATTATATATGTAAATACATTTGAGACATTGCTCAAGATTGCAGAAATCCATGTATGTGTTTGTATGCATGCTTGTTCATGTCTGTATAAATCTTGGAGAGTTTCTTAAGTTTCTGTTTATATTGACCTTTATTCAGTGTTGATTTTATTTTCCTGCAATTTAAGTTTTATTCCTATAATATGTATTTTTAACATTGTTGAATTGTTTTCTCATTTCATTCATCTCCTTTTGATCTCAATCTACATTTATACATTAGATCTTTAATACCATTCTTGTTTGTCCTGATAAATTTCCATTCTTGTTTCATTATGGCCAGTGTTTTTTTTTTTTTCATCCAATATAAAGAATTTTTTAAAAGTTGCCTCCTAAAACTGATGTTTCCTTAGTATTTTTAGAGTAATAGCTCCCTTTTTATGTACTGTAGATATATTTTATAGAAACCATGGTGGTTTTTTTCTATTACTTATCTTTGAGCAAGTAGGTATATTTGCCAACAGATAGAGTGGGTGGATTATTCTTCATCTTTCTCCTTGTTCCCCAACAGAATTCTATTTCCAGAGTATAGTCTGGAAGAGGAATGGATATTTGTAGAGATTAACCAAATCCCACTATCTAGTAGGCCTTTAATCTACTAGATTTTCTTTTAACTCAACAAGCTCTTTCAATTTCCTTTATTTCTCTTACTAAAAGTTAAAATATACCTCTGTACACTTTGAATGCATCTTTAATTCACTGTGAGTGGCAGGAAATAAATGCTAAAATATAATTTGAGAGAGCTATAATATGTGTTCACCTTTAAGGGCAAAGGATTAGAGTAGCTATTTCAAATGTACTGCATTATGATCTTTTGTATGTTTCCCTTAAGGTATTGTCTTTTAAAAAGTTAATTTGCTTCTCAGTCACATATTCACTTTAATTTTAGTGCATTTAGTTCTCATTTAATGTTTGTCATGTAATTAGAGCATTGTTAGGAGTGATGGCATCTAGAGGTTTGCTGGAAAATCAGCAAGACAATATCTTTCAACACCATATATGCATATATCCACAGGGAAATTTCAAGAAGCAGCAAGCAGGTACATAGCACAAGATGCCAAGAGCCCAGAAGAAAATAGATCTTGGGTGAGACACCTGTTGATTAACAGCAATGGCAGGTTGGAGAAGTAGGAGAAGAGGGGGTCATGGCACATTTGCCAGTGAAATCGTCCCATCCCTACTGCGATACCATCTCTGATGCTTAAAGTGGACAGGCAGTGTTTTTGACACAACAATGATTTAATATTGATATTATGAAGGCTCCATGGAGTAAAAGGTGAGGTAAAGATCTAATATTTTTCCAAGATGGCTACCTAATTTTTACAACAACAATTATTAAATAATCATTACTTTCCCCACTGATTTGATATGCAAACTATATTCCTGTGTGTATTTGAATCTGTTTCTGCACTTACTGGTCTGTTTTTAATGTACTAGCACCATTGCAATATTATGTAATATCATGTTTGGTACACACTTCCTTTTTCAAAAGTTTTGTGCATGTTTTTATGTTTTAATATTTTTTTCATGGAATTTAAAATCAGTTATTTTAGTTGTTCCCAAAATATGTGTTTTTATTATTTTGTGTGTGTGGGAAAGTGTAAAACTTAGAAAGTAATTCTGAGACAATTTATGTTTTATATCTGGTAGGTGTTAGGTCACTTTTTAGTTCTCTAGTAGCATTTTAGTATTTTCTTTATCTGGATTTGTCATATATCTTTCTAAGTTTATTCGAGATTATTTTATTTTTTTAGTGGCTATTGTGAAGGGAGTAATTTATTTCATCTTTAAACTGGTTATTGCAGTTATAGAAATGACAGATGATCAGAATGAATAACACTTAAAAATCCAGCCATACACTGTTTTAAAACTACATAAAATGATTTAGAGCATTTGAAATTAAATACTAATAATTAGTAAATTCTAAAAAATAATATCAGAAAAATAGATTTTAAGGCAAAAATAGTTGAAGATGTAACCCTCCCATCCAGGTTTCATTGACATATAATTCAAATCATAATTGTTATACTCAAAATATTATGGCACATCCATGAACTGCCAAAAATTCCAATATTATTCTAAGACTGCTATATCTAAGCATTCCACTTCTCTGGTAATTTATGCTGGGAGATCTTGCAAAGGCCTGGGTAAAGTTCTCTTCAAGCATCTGTTCTGAATGCTCATCCCTACATTGTTCTGTGGTTCTCCCCTAAACTAAACCTGCATTCTTTCATCCCCACCTTCACCTATCCCTGAGGCCTTCTGCATCACCTGCTCTGAGATCCACAACTTGCTTTCTTCCTGAACTCTTCCTCTAACTTCCCACATACCCCTTTGCCAACACTCCCAGTATAATTTACCAGATCTGGTGCTACTTAAGCATAATATCCTGTGGTTTTCTTTGCTATTATTTATGTTATATTTATCGTTAGTTTTATTAACAATATGACATTATTATGGATTTTAAAATTTTACTTTAGTTTTGATATTCAGTTCAAATAAAATATTCAAACCTACTAAAATGAGAAAAGAAAGAATGAGATTACCTTTTTATATAATCAGCTAAATTCGTTTTAAGAGTAAAAAGTTAATATCAGGATTTAAAAACCTAAATTCCTTTTTTTCTTTGATTTATGTATTCTTTTATTATCATTATTTTTTAAAGAAGGTTTCGATTATATAAATGTTACATCAAAAATAGAGGATACCAATATACCTCATCCCCCCCCACACACACTTTTACCCATCAAAAACATCATTCATTAGTGTGGTACATTTGTTACAATTGACTAATACATTTTGAAGTATTGCTACTAATCATGGTCTATAGTTTACATTATGGTTTACACTTTGCAATGCACAATTTTATAGGTTTTGACAAAATGTATAATGGTCTGTTTCCATCATTGCAACATCATGCAGAACAATTCCACTGTCCAAAAATGCCCCATGTTACACCTATTCTTCCCTCTTCCTCCCCTCTGAACCTCTGGTGAGCACTGCCTTTATATCACTGTTACAAGTTCTTTCATTATAAGGATAATAAAAATTCTATTTTAGTCCATAATTGCAGTCCCCCCTTATGTTTGTTCATTCCTTAATCTTGAGGATTTGGGGATGGTGATGTCCAATCTGCTTCTGAGTAAGAGGGGCTGAAATCTCATGTGGCAGATGGGTGGAAGTCTCTTGCTGTAGCTGTAGATACTCTCTGGTTTGGGGGATGGGCATTGTACATCATTATCCTTTTGTTAGTTGTCCTGGGTGAGTTCGGTGAATTGGAAGGTAGGTATTGGCTGCAATTCTGCTGAAACTCAGGGCTCAACCAGTGTATGAACATCCTGAATATTTAAGTTTCTGGGACATATATTTAATGGATATAGTGCTAATTATAAGTTCAAATAAAAGTGGCATCAGAACCATGTGTAGAGGAATTATAAATGAGTCCAACTTCCATACATTAGGGGGATAGGTTATCATATGTTCCAAGGTAAGGCCCACTGAGAAGGTACCAAATTCCTGGGGTTGTCTGCCTGTCTATCGTGTCCAGTTGTCTCTAGGCCCCTCAGGAGACACCCTGTTTGAGCACTGTTTACTGCAGCAGTAAATGAGATACGCCTAAGATGTGCATAAGCATAATTTCTGGAATAACCTCCCCCTCACTTTGAAATCTCTTAGCCATGAAAACTCATTTGTATTTAATATTTCCCCTTTTTGGTCAAGGTCTTTTTCCAAATGCATCATTAGTTGGCACTAGGTAATAATTCCTAGGTGTCAGAGAGGCTAATCCTTAGGAGTCATGTCCCATGCCAGGGGGAAGGTAGTGAGCTTATATACTGAGCTTGGTTTAGAGAAAGGCCACATTAAAGCAACAAGGAGGATTTCATGAGGTAACTCTAGTCAATATATAATACTAAGATAAGTTTCAATTTCACAAGAACAATATTCATGAGTACAAGCATTAATAAAAAGGCCTAGAGAATTGGTCTGTCTTCCTTTGATAGGCACTGCCCATGTGCTCGAGGGATTCTTGCTGCTTTATTAGAGAATATAACAGGACTTCCCAGGATTGGAATTCAATGGTTATTGTGTGGTTCTCCACCCATCAAGATAATACCTCGTGACCACCTGAACACATTCGTATTTCATAGAGGCATGCCCCAGGTGCACTCTTTCCCACACATCACCCCACCACCAACACCCCACACCAGTGATTCTCCCCTGCCTTTGTTACGACTCAACTGCAATCCAAAACCTTCCCCAAAACAAAGCCAAAAAATATATAAAGAATAAAAAATATAAAACACAAGATAAAAATATGTAATTTTTAAAAAAAATTTGCCCTGTGTCTTTCATTCCCATAAGATTTGTTTACCTTTTAGTACAGAGGCAATTCCTTCTGTATGTTCCCCTAGAGTCTTATATTTTTTACTTTATTTTCAAAGAATCTTTAGATAAAAGAAAAGTTACATGGAAAATATAGGGGATTCTCATATACCCCACCCCCTCCCCCTCTCACAATTTCCCCTATTGAGAACATCTTACATAAGTATGGTACATTTGATACAATTGATGACCACATTTTGAAGTATTGCCACTAACCATGGTCAATGATTTACATTATGGTTCACATTCTGTACCATGCACATTTTTTTTAAAAAAAGCTCTAGATTAGATTAATGTCACATACAAAATTTAGGGTATTCTGATATGCCCCCCTTCCCTCCCACATTTTCCCATATTAACAACATCTTTCATTAGTGTGGTACATTTGTTACAATTGATGAATACATATTGAAGCATTGTACTAACCAAGGACTATAGTTTACATTATAATTTACACTCTGCCTCACATAATTTTATAGGTTATGACAAAATGTATAATAGCCTGTATCTGTCATTGCAACGTCATGCAGAGCAATTCCAAAGTCCCAAAAATGCCCACATGTTATACCTATTCTTCCCTCTCCCTCCCCTCAGAACCTCTGGTGGTCACTACCTTTATATCAATGATAAATTTCTTCCATTGCTACAATAATAATAACTCTATAAGAGAATAATAATGTCTACTTTAGTCCATTGTTCATTCCCCTTCTTGAGGATTTGGGGATGGTGATGCCTACTCTGTATCTAATTGAGAGGGGGCTTAGATCCCATGGGGCAGATGGGTGGAACTATCTTGCTTGCAGTTGCAGACACTCTAAGTTCCTTGGGATGGTTGTTGTCTATCATTGTTTCCTTGTTAGTTGTCCTGGGTGTGTCCCATGAGCTGGAGAGTAGGTGTTGCAACTCTGCTGAATTCACAGCTCAACTGGCACATGAACAAACCAATTATTTAAGTCTCTGGGACATATATTTTTAAAGTATAGTGCTAATTGTAGGTTCAAATAAAAGGGGCAGAAGAGCCATGTGTAGAGAAACTATAAATGAGTCTAACTCTGTTATACTGGGGAACATAAATTCCACAATAAGGCCCACTGACAGAGTGCCAAATTCCTGAGCTTGTCTGCCTTCCTTATATTGTCTAGATGTCTCTAGAACCCTCAGGAGCTCTACTGTTTGAGGCACTGTTTACTGTAGCAGTCAATGAGATCCTGCTGAGACATGCATACAAAGAAGCCACATTTGAGCAACAAGGAGGTAACTCTTAGACAATATGTAATATTAGGCTAAGTTTTAATCTCACAAGACGAGGTTCATAAGTTCAATCATCAATATCAAGGGTCTGGTTTAATGGTCTGCCTTCCTTCACTAGGCACTGCACGTGTACTCAGGAGGTTCTTTCCATTCTATTAGATAATGTAGCAGGACTCCTCAGGATGGGAATTCATTATTCTTTTGGTATTGTGTGGGTCTCCACCCACTGAGACAATGCCCCATGAACACTTGAACATATAATATGGCTAGAGGTATGCGCCAGGTGCAACCCTCCCCACACATCCTCCCCATCACCAACACCCTGTACCAGTGACCCTCCCCTCCACAGCTGTGACCCTTCTGTGATCCAATACTTCTCCAAAAATGAAGCCAAAAAATAATTTTTAAAATAGCAAATAAAATACAAAAATAAAATATTAGAAAATTTGTATACATTGTGTCTTTCATCACTGTAAGATCTGTTACCTTGTATGTACAGTGACAATTTCTTCTATATGTTCCCCTAGTGTCTTAATTTTTTCATTTTAGCTTCAAAGAAGCTTTAGGTTACAGAAAAGTCACATAGAAAATATAAAGGATTCCCATATAACCAACATCTTCCCCCTTTTCTGCTCTCCCCTATTAATTACTTTTACATGTGGATGGTACATTTGTTACAACTGATGTAAAAATATTGAAGCATTGCTACTAATTATGGTCAATGGTTCACATTATGGCCTACATTTCATATCATATACTTCCATTGGCTTTGATGAAATTTAAAATGGCCTGTATCCATTATTGCAAGATCATGCAGAACAATTCCAATGCCCCCAAAATGCCCTTTGTTCTATCTATTCTATTCTTCCCTCCCCCTTCCCTCAGAACCCATGGTGACCACCAAGTATCAATCCTTGAAGAATAAGATTCATAGTTATTTGCAATAATATTCAGGGCTTGACATACTGGTCTGTTTTCTTTTATTAGGCACTGCCCATGTTCTCGAGATTCTTGTCCCTCTAATTGAGAAAATAGCAAGACTCCCCAGGATGGGAGTTCAATATTTTCATGATTATTGTGTGGGTTTCCACCCACTGAGATAACATCCATGACAAGATAAACACTTACATATTCCATAGAGATATGCCTTATCCTGCATACCCCCCCACACCCAACACCCTACACCACTAACCTCCTCTGCCATATTTGCCAAAAGAACATTTCCATCATTGTAGTTTTAAACACAGAGTTACTAGTCCCCAGAGTTCACCTGTTCCTTCCTCCAATCCTCCCCCCAGTTCCATGCATAGTCTGACCCAACCCCTGATACCTTTCTCCCCATCGCAGACCAACACCCCCGAACCCATTCATATCACTGCACCACTCTCACCCGTCCACTGCCCAACTACACTTCTCCACCTTATCATAGATTTTGATCATATGGGCATGGGCTCACCACCCTCTACTCCTTTTCTGTCTCCTGTTAACCTATCTTCTAGACTTTTGCTCTGTGAGTCTGCTCAATTTGCTTACCCCATATCAGTGAGGTCATGTAATATTTGTCTTTCAGTGACTGGCTTTCTTCACTCAAAATAATGTCTTCAAGATTCATCCATGTTATCTCGTGTGTTAATACTACATTCCTTCTTACAGCTGAATAATATTCCATTGTATGTACATACCACAGTTCGTTTGTCCATTCATCTGTTGATGGACATTTGGTTGCTTCCAGCTTTTGGCAATAGTGAGCAATACCACTGTGAAAATTGGTGTGCATGTATCTGTTCATGTCCCTGCTTTCAAATCTTCTGGATATATACCCAGCAGTGGGATTGCTAGGTTATATGGCAGTTCTATAGTCAGCTTCCTGAAGAACTGCCAAACTGTCCTCCACAGTGGCCACACCATTGTATATTCCCACCAGCAATGAATAAGCATTCTCTTTTCTCCACATCCAATGCATAATGGCCTGTATTTGTCATTGCAAGATTATGCAAAACAGTACCAATGTCCTAAAAATGCCCCATTCTCCATCCATTCTTCCCTCCCCATCCCCTTGGAACCTATGGTAACCATTGCATTCCAATTTTTGAAGAATAAGGTTCATAATTACATGCATCAATACCACAGACTTCACATATTGGTCGATCTTCATTTATGAGGCACTGCCTATGTTTTTGAGACACTCTTGCCCCTCTATTTGAGAATCCACCCAGGATGGAATTTTCATATTGTCTAGTTTATTGTGTGGTCTCCAACCACTGAGATAACACACTTTGACAAGATTAACACTTTCCTATTCCCTAGAGGCATGACCCAGGTGTACCCTTTCCCACATGTCCCCCCCCCCCAACACCCAGTACCAATAAACCTCCCCTCCGTGTTTGCTAAGAAAACATTTCCACCATTGTAGTTTTAAACACAGACCTACCAGTCCCCAGAGTTCACTTGATCCTTCCTCCAGCTCTCCTCCCAGTTCCAGGATGGTTCAACACAACTCACCACCCTGCTCACCCTCACATTCCAGCAATGGTGACCCCACTCACATCCCTGCACCACTATCACTCCCATCCATTGCAAAACCACCCCCTTCCACCTTATCATAGGTTTAGCACATATTGAGCATTGGCTCACCAGTCTCTACTCTCTTTCTGTTTCCTGATTACCTATCTTCCAGACTGTAGCCCTGTGGGTCTGTTCAATCTACTTAGGTCATATCAGCAAGGTCATGTAATATCTGTCCTTTACTGATTGACTTACTTCCCTCAACATAAGGTCTTCAAGATTCATCCATGTTTTCCTGTGTGTCAATAGTTCATTCCTTCTTATAGCTGAATAATATTCCATTGTATTTATATACCAAAGTTTGCTTATCCATTAATCTGTTAATGGACACTTGAGTTGCTTTCAAATTTGACAATAGTGTATAATGCGGCCACTAACATTGGTGTGCATATGTCTGTTCATGTCCCTGCTTTCAATTCTTTAGGGTATATACCCAGGTGTGAAATTGCTGGATCATATGGCAGTACTATAATTAGTCCCTGAGGAACCAAGAAACTATCCTCCACAATGGCTACATCATTCTACATTCCCACCAACAATGGATTAGGGTTCCCTTTCCTCTAAATCCTCTACAACACTGTAGTTCTATGCTTTTTTAAATAGCCACCAGTCTAATAGGTGTAAGATGATATCTCATTGTAGTTTTGATTTGCATTTCCATAATAGTTAAGTGATGTTGAACCTCTTTTCATGTGCTTTTTAGCCATTTGTATTTCTTCTTTGGAGAAGTGTCTATTCAAATCTCTTTCCCATTTTTAAAAAAATTAATTGTTTGTCTTTTTATTTGGGGGATGTAGAATTTCTTTATTTATGCTGGATTTGAGGCCCTTATCAGATAAGCGGTTCCCAAATATATTCACCCACTGAGTAGGATGTTTTTTCACTTTCCTGACAAACTCCTTTGAAGCCAAATGTTTTTAATTTTGAGGAGGTCCAATTGGTCTATTTTTTCTTTCATTGCTCATGCTTTGGGTATAAAGTTTATGAAACCATTTCCTACTACAAGATCTTGTAGAAGCTTCCTTATATTATCTTCTAGGTGTTTTATGATCTTGGCTCTTATATTTAGTTATATGATCCACTTGAATTAATTTTTGTATAGGGCATGAGATGATGAACTCTTTCATTCTTTTGGACATGAATATCCAGTTCTCCCAGCACCATTTGTTAAAGATGCCATTCTGTCCCATTTGAGTGGGCTTGGTGGCCTTTTCAAACATCGGTGACCAGATATGTGAGGATCTATATCAGAACTCTCAATGTAGTTCCATTGGTCAGTAGGTCTAGCCTTGTGCCAATACCAGGGAGTTTTGACTGACTGTAGCACTGTAGTATGCTTTAAAGTCAGGTAGCATGATTCTTACAATTTTGTTTCTTTTTCAATAAATTTTTGGCTATTCCGAGCCACTTGCCCTTCCAATTAAATTTCATAATTAGGTTTTCTGATTCAATTAAAAATACTCTTGTAGTTTTCATTGGAATTTCATTAAATCTGTATATCAATTTGGGTAGGACAGACATCTTAAGGATGTTTAGCCTTCTAATATGAACGTGGAATTTTCTTCCATTTATTTAGGCCTTCTTTGATTTCCTTTAATAATGTTGCGTAGTTTGCTGTGTACAAGTCCTTAACATCTTTAGTTAAGTCTATTCCCAGATATTTGAGTCTTTTAATTGCTATTGTAAATGGATTTTTTTCTTGATTTCCTGCTCAGACTCCTCGTTATAGAAATGCTACTGATTTTTGTGCATTAATCTTGTATCCTGCCACTTTACAGAACCCATTTATCAGCTCTAGAAACTTTCTTGTAGATTTCTCAGGGCTTTTTATGTATAGGATCATGTCATCTGCAAATAGTGAAATCTTTATTTCTTCTTTTCCAATTTGGATGTCTTTTACATTATTTTTCTAGCCTAAGTGCTTGAGCAAGTACTTCTAATACAATGTTAAATAAGAGTGGTGGCAGTGGGCATCCTTGTCTTTTTCCAGATCCTAGAAGGAAAGTTTTAACCTTTCACTGTTGAATATGATGTTAGCTGTGGGTTTTTAATATATACCTTTTATCGTGTTGAGGAAGTTTCCTTCTATTCCTATCTTTTGAAGTGTTTTAATAAAAAAAAGAATGCTGTATTTTGCCAAATGCTTTTTCTGGAACAATAGAGATGATCATGTAATTTTTTTCTCTTGATCTATTAATATGGTGTGTTACATTGATTGAATCTCTTATGTTGAACCATCCTTGCAAATCAGGAATGAAACCCAGTTGATCATGGTATATAATTCATTTGATGTGTTGTTGAATATGATTAACAAGTATTGTGTTGAGGATTTTAACATCCAGGTTCATTAAAAAGATTGGTCTGTCACTTTTATTCTTGTGGCATCTTTATGTGGCTTTGGTATTAGGTTGATGTTGGCATCATAGAATGATTTAGGCAATGTTCCCTCCACTACTATTTTTAGAAGAGTTTAAGCATTTTTGGTACGAGTTCTTTCTGAAATGGTTGGTAGAATTTACCTGTAAAGCCACCTGGTCTTGGGTTCTTCTTAATTGGGAGATTCTTGATGACTAATTCAGTTTCATTACTTGTGATTTGTCTGCTGAGTTCATCAATTTCTTCTTTTGTCAATATAGATTGATTGTGTGTTTCTAGAAATTTGTCCATTTCATCTAAGTTATTCATCTTGTTGACATACAATTTTTCGAAATATCTTATGATACTTTTTATTTCAGTGGGAACAGTAGTGATACCCCTGCTTTCATTTTCTATTTTATATATTTGCATCTTATTCCTTTTTTCTTTATTTGTTTACCTAATAGTTTGTTAATTTTATTAATCTTCTCAAAGATTTTTGGTTTTCATTAACTTTTTTTAGTGTCTTTTTAATTCTCAATTTCATTTAGTTCTGCTCTAATCTTTATTATTTCCTTCTTTCTGCTTGCTTTGGGATTAGTTTTTGTTCTTTTTCTAGTTCTTCCAGGTGTGCTTTTAGTTCTTTCTTCTTTTTTAATATGGCATTTATGGCAATAAATTACCTCTCAGCACTGCTTTTGTTGCATCCCATAAATTTTGATATGTTTTGTTCTCATTTTCATTCGTTTCAAGGCAGTCACTGATTTCTTTTGGAATTTCCTCCTTGTCCCACTTATTGCCTAAGATTATGTCATTTAAATTTCATATATTTGTGCCTATTCTGGTTCTATGCCCCTTATTACTTTCTCGCTTCATTCCATTGTGATCAGAGAAATTACTTTGCATAATTTCAATCTTTCTGATTGGTCTATCCTGGAGAATGTTTATGTGCACTCGAAAAGACAGTACATCCTGCTATACTTGGGTGTAATATTCTGTATATGTTTATTAGGTCTAGATCCTCTAACATATTACTCAAGGTCTCTGTTTCTTTATTGACCCTCTGTCTAGATGTTCTGTCTAATGCTGATATTGGTGTATGAAAGTTCCCCACTATAGTTGTAGAGGCATCTTTTTCTCCACTTAGTTTTTCCAATGTTTGTCTCATATATTCAGGCACCCTGGTTAGGTGCATAAATGTTTTTGATTGTTCTTTCTTCTTGATATATTCCCTTTTTATTAATATATAGTGTCCTTCCTTGTCTCTTACAATAGTTTTAAATTTAAAGTGTATTTTGTCTGATATTATTATAGTTATTCTCACCTTTTTTTGGTTATTGTTCAAATGTAAAAGCGTTTTCCAACCATTCACTTGCAACCTCCTTGTGTCCTTCAGTCTAAGGTGGGTTTCTTGTAGACAGCATATAGATGGGTCATATTTCCTTATCCATTCTGCCAATCTGTGTCTCTTGATTGGAAAGTTCAATCCATTAACATTCAATATTATTACTGTCAAGACAGTACTTACATTAATCATTTTTTTCTTTAGGTTTATATATACCATTTTTTGTTTTTATTATCTTTTCAGTTATTCTTTCTAATAATCTTCATTTCTACCTTCCCTCTAATCCTCTGTCTCCTGTTTTTTCATTTTGACCTGCAGAACTCCCTTTAGTATTTCTTGAAGGGCAGGTTTTTTGTTGACAAACTCTCTTAATTTCTTTTTTCTTTGAATATTTTGAACTCTCACTCATTGTTGAATGCCAGCTTTGCTGGATACAGAATTCTTGACTGGCAGTTTTTTTTTTCTCTTTAAGCACCTTAAGTCTGTCATGCCACTGCCTTCTTGCCTCTGTAGTTTCAGTGCTTAATCTTATTGATCTTCCCTTGTATGTGATAGATCTCTTTTCTCTTGCTGCTTTCAGTATTCTCTCTTTGTCTTCAGTGTTTGACAATTTGATAAGTATACAACTTGGGGTAGGCCTGTTGGATATATACTGTTTGGTGTGCACTGCACTTCCTGGACATGTACATCCATGTCCTTCAAAAGAGTTGGGAAATTTTCAGCCATTATTTCCTCCAACACCCCTTTTGTCCCTTTTTCCTTCTCTTCTCCCTCTGGGATTCCTATGATGTGGATGCTTGTGCATTTCATGTTGTCATTCAATTCTCTGAGCCCTTGCTGAATTTTTTCTATCTTTTTATCTATCTATTCTACTATTTGTCCAATTTCATATGTACTACCTTCAACATTATTATTTCTTTCCTCTACCTGTTCATATCTACTGTTATATGCTTCTGGCATATTTTTGCTTTCTTACATTGTGCCCTTCATCACCATCAGATCCATTTTTATATATGTTTATGATTTCTTCAGTGTCTTCTTAATATCCATTATCTCTTCCTTCATTCATGAAGTTTATTCATGATATTTTCTTGCAAATCATTGATTAGTTCTTCCACATTCTATATCTCCTCTTGTTTTTTAGTTTGTTCATTAACTGTGCCATGTCTTCCTTTTCTTAGTATGGCTTGTAAATTTTTGTTGGTTTCTAGGCATATTCAGATGGTTAGCTTCTCTTTCTACTCTAGGGTTTTATTTTGTTTTGTGTTAATATTCCTCTTTGACATTTGATTCTACTTACTCTTTTTTTTTAATTGATTTTTTTTATTTGATTCTACTTACTCTTTATCCTTATATTTGCCTGTGTTGACTTGAAAAAAATTTAAAACCATAGAAAAGGAAAGAGAGTAGAAGAGAAAAAGAATAATAGTAATAATTTTTAAAAGGTAGAAAAGAAACCATAAAAGATCCAGGAAAAAATAATTAATGAGTGAAAAATCATAAAAAAATATTAAGAATAGGAATAAAAATGATAGAATAATAAAATGTTACAAGAAAAAATAGAATAAAATAAAAGATTGGGAAAATGAGAAAAGAAGAAGAAGGAAAAAAGGATACCAAACAAGAGAAGGTGGAATGAAAGAAAACGATGAAAGAGGGAAAAATGGAAGGAAGGAAGGAAGGAAGGAAGGAAGGAAGGAAGGAAAGAAGGAAGGAAGGAAGGAAGGAAGGAAGGAGGGAGGGAAGAAAGAAAGAAGGAAAGAAAGAAAGAAAAAAGAAAAAAAGAAGGAGAAAAAATAAGGAAAAGAAAAAAGGAAACATAAAGAAAAAACAAAAAACAGATAAAATCCCAGGAAAAACAGGCTTCCTTCTTAGGCCCCTAGGAATCATCTCAGGCTGCTGGTGTTCATCAATCAATCACCCTGCAGCCTGCCCTCCACAGGTAAGGTGCCCAGTTTTAGAGAATAAAATAGAGAATAAAAAAATTAAAATAATAATTATTATAAAAAACATAAAATAATAGATAAAAAAACCTAAAACAAAAAAAATCAGTCTATAAGTTCCCTGTCACAAGGTGTCAACTGAGTGCCTAACAATCTGCTCCATCACTCTCTGGATCCCTTCTCTCAGAAGGTACCAGGAATTGAGGCAGGCATTCCTCCATGAGCAACACCCACTCCACAGGTTAGTGAGGCTTCTGAAACATTATCTGGCTCTCCCAGCCCTCTTTTCCCTCAGGCGGGTTTGGTTTCTAACTCTTTGCTGGCTATCTCTCCTGGCTTTCTTCTCTCCTGGGTTGGTTAGACACCTATCTGCTTACCCTTTCACTGACCTTGTTCCTCTCTCTCCCAGGGGAATTGGGTATGACAGCCTACCTGATCATATCCCCCCTCCCCTCTTCCTGGGGCTGCTTTAGTGTTGGCTGGGGTCTTTTCTGAGATTCAGAGGGGACTTGGCTGCCAAATTCACTAAAGAGAAACCACTCTCTGCCCTCCACCAGGCCCCTCTACCTCCCAAGGAGGTAGATATTCTTTCCCCACTCACTTGGCTGCAGTGAGTAGGAGTTTTACTGAAGCTTTTCCCCTTTAGAGTGGGATATATGTGCCGTTCCCAGCCACAGGGGTGAGTAACTCACGGTTTTCATTTAGCTTCTTTTTCTCTCCATTCCTTTCCCTCCTGGAGGATGTGCAGTACCCTCCTGGTCTGCAGATCCCCAAAGGGCCTCCGTAGCAGCTTTTTGCCCTTCCTCCATTGTTTTTGGGAGAGAATTGAGCCCTATATACCTACTCTAATGCCATGTTCCCAGAAAGCAAAAAAAAATCTAAATTTTTAATGTTACTTTCAATTCAATCATATGTATATTATTTAGGCCACAGGACTACCCGTAGACTTTCTTGTCAGAGAGCAATTTATTGTTTTAACTACTTTTCCTCAGCATCAACAGCTCAAAAAAGAAATTTGGATGGGTCAGAGATCTGTAGTCTTGGTACTTGATAGGGGCAGGGATACTGTAGAATCTATTTCTTTCTCAAAACTAGGTTGATAAGCAG
>JAKSZT010053769.1:141996-178596 GCA_026826555.1 Tolypeutes matacus
GGAAAGATAAGGTGAGAAGGTGGATACAGAAACAACCATCATTGTTAAGAAACAGTAGCTGATTGCTTGTCTAGCGTAGCACTGTGGAAAGAAGAGGGATATAGATTTAGGCAAACATGGTTCTGAATATCCATTCCACTATTTGTGTGACCAGAGTAAAGTTATTTAAATTCATCTGTAAAACAGGGTAACACTCAACTTGGAAGGTTTCTACAAGGCTTAAATATTATACCGCATTTAAGGTGCCTTAATAATGCATTGCATGTAAAGAGACTTTTGCACTGCCTGGCCTATAATGGACACATAGGATGTGGCAGCTATCATTTGTGATTAAAGTGGTGATGAACTGTTAGAAATATTTAATGATAAACATTAAAATCAATAATAAAAATCAGTATAATTAATACTGATATATGCTGACATCACTGAATTTTTTCTTTTAAATTTTATTTTTAATATATTTCAGTTAACTTATAATAATCAGATCTTGGGATTTTGGTAGTCAAGCTTGAAATTTTGCTCTTTAGGGTATATCTTGTGACAACAACACATTTTCTGAAATGGCACTACAAAAATCATAATCATATATGTTCTCAATTTCATGATACCAGTCAAATCATTTGGTAGGAATATAGTATGCAGTTTGCTAACTTACTTGCCTATAGCGTGGTAAACCCATCCTAGGAACTTCCTGTGACAGTAATCACTGGCATATGCTACAGACCACCAGGAGAGGGCCAAGAAATATTACTGACAACAATAAAAGAAAAGCTATGGGTTTTCTTAAACACAACATTATATATATATATATATATATAGCAGAAGTCTGTATGAATTAGCCCATGCATTTGACTTTAAATATGTAATTTATTCTCAATGTCAGTGCTCCTTATTCAGTATTTTATTTATGTTGGTATACAAAATGCACTCAAACAATGCACAAATGCATTCTGTTACCCCCCAAAAAGGCACTGCATATAATATAAATAGCAGTAAATATGTTTTGAGGAGCACAGACTATAAGTGGCATATATGAGTTCAGATAAAGATAGTTATCAAAAGGTGTGGCATGATAATGATGGGAAGTGCTATTTGGGGTCTAATTTTAATCAGCAAAGGGGATTTAATTGTTGTCCCTGAGCCTAACATCTGTCCCACTATATTATGCTCTGGAATGCTGGAGTTTTTTTATCCTACAAATTGCATTTCCCCGACTCCCTTGCCAGTGTTTTTCTCCTACTTTCTCCCCTTAGGAGGTGCTGGAGGGAGACTTAAAGGTGGAAGGAAAAGAGAAGTGAGAATGGGGCAATGTCATGGTAGTCTCAGACCAAAGGCATGATCAGCTTCTGAATTGCAAGGTAACACATGTTCTTCTAACATCTTTGTAATAAATTACTTTTATTAATTACCCTGTGTTTGGAATATTGGAATGATTCCTATATATTTTTCATTAAAATCTAAGAGATACAGTTGAAGTTCTGTATCTATATCTATATCATCTTAGAGAACTTTGAAAACCAGGAAGGATAACCAGAAAAGGGGAGTCTGGGTGAAGTCCGATTCAAACATAACATTCAAATTTTAGAAGACAACTTTCAGAGTTCAGAAAAGTAAAAGTTAATCTCAGTCCCTTAAAGTAAATATAGAACCAAAGTATTGGGCTTTTATCATGAATCAAATACTCCTCTTGTGAATGCCAAGGTATAGCATCTCCCAGAGAGAGGAAAAGACATTTGGGAGATAGCCCTTTGAATGACCACCCTTCCTCATAGACAATGCCTTTGTTGGGGAGGTAGTATCAATCTTTCAACCCTACCATACTTCTCTTCCACAACAGTCACACATAACACAGGGTTTTTAAAGAACTGCTTTTAGATCATAACTATATATCCATTAAAAGTCTAAGTTCTGTGGTTTTAATGGGAAGTCCAAGCTTCTGCAACAAAGAAACTCTCTCCATGTCCTAAAACTGAATCTAAGCAAGTTCATACTGGTTAAGTGTTCATCTCTAGCACCCACTCTAAAGCATGATTAAAAACCTGATCTATGGGAAACGGATGTGGCTCAAAAGGTTCGGCGTCCGTCTACCATATGGAGAGACCGGGTTCGATCCCCGGTACCTCCCGGTAAAAAAAAAAAAAAAAAAAAAAAAAAAAAAGCTGATCTATTCTTCGGATTATCTTAGAGGTTGCTAATTTTAGCATCAGGCCTAGAATTTACTACCTATGTACCACTTTTTAAGGAAGAAGTAGCCATATTAAATAAATTCTCCTATGAGCAAGTCTTGTTCCTAGTAGTGCTCCTCAGCACACCCACCTCCAGGTTCGATATATGAGAACCAAGGTTTATTCAAGGGCCATTGACGACAAATACGTGGAAGACCAATTATGCTGAAAGATTGGTAGGAAAAAAACTCAAATGCATTTGTGCAGGCAAATGGTTTAAAACATTCATATGTTAAAAATATATAATTAAAGTTGAATACACAACTTTCACGATTTTTTAAGATAAATGTTCGCTTTCACAGTATTTTATTTGTTCATTTGTTAGTTTTTGTTCCTTTGTTTTTCTATTTAGCAAACCATTTCAGGCTATGTCCCTAGACTGACAGAAATTATTGTTACACAATCACCCTGCTAGCAAACTTATAAAAAATATGTGAAGTGCTGTTATTCTCATTTATCAAAAAATATTGAAAACTGAAGATGCTTACAAAATTATCTCATCATGTCTAGGAATTAGATAAAATAAGTCAGATCATTTGCTCAGCTATGATTCGATTCAGCTGAATTCTTGAGAAACAGGAAAAGAAGTTGTACTGTATCTTCACGAGGAAGGCACCTGGAAAGATGGGCAGCTACAGGTAGACATTTAAACCTGTCGCAAACTGACTAATTGCACTGAATATTGCAATTTGACCTAAGCCATTTTGGTTATGCACAACTCTTAGGTTCTATCAATTTATAATGAAAGCTGCCCAAGATTTGGGTCATGGGAGATTAGGGACTCCCTTACAATTTTGCTACTAAGATATCATGAAAACAACTCTCACAACATAAAGATATTTACAGAGTATTCATTAACAAGCAGGCCTTATACAACCTGTCTTGTAAACTCCGCTTATACAACCTGTCTTGTAAACTCCATAAATTCTACTATCATGCCTAAAAAGTTACTTGAGACAGACATATTAACCTTCCTTCTTGAGGCAGAATTCCATAATCCTTAGAGTCCAAATTGGGAAACAAGAGACCCTCCAGAAACCAAGATCTTGTTACAAGAACCTTAAAGGATTCTCTCCTAAGGATGCTGCCTACCAAACTAGCTACATTTTCATATTTTAGTCAGTCCACATATCCTAAATGTCTTCAATTCAATTATAGAGAGCCGTCATGCTCATAAACTACCCAATAGTCAAAATCTCATCTGTTGACCAAGGCAAGGGCAGTTTTATTTCTTCTAAATAGCTCTAGAAGGTAGATATTCTGAAATAATGCAAACTAGCCAAAATACTGCATGGATTTACTATTTTTTAGAGAAACTGGCTTTCCCTAGAAGTGAAGCTTGAAGTAGTATTTCATAAATTCATATTGTTTATGCTGAAAATTTTTGAAGTAAATTATAGATATTATAATATATATAATTTGGTTTTCTTTTGATGTCTTTAGATTCTAAAAATGATCTTTCGTTGTATTCAGTTTTTCAATATCTGTGTCCAAAATACTGGCTGTTGTGGAAAAAAAAGAAAAAAAAAAAACTATGGTGGTTTAAAATAAATACAAACCTTATTGTATTCTTAATTGCTATCATTCGAAGGCTATTTAGTAATTTGAAGAAAGCTTTACCATAGCAACATATCAACTGGTTCTGCATCTGGTATAAAAATGGATTTTATTCTTATGTTTTGTAAATAGAGTAGAAATATTTCTGGACTTGGCACGGTTGCTAATGAAAAGAAAATTTAAAATACTAAAGAAAAGCCTTGTTTCAAACATGTTAATGTTTTCATCCACTAATTGAAACTCTTTGACATACCTAAAGTTTGTGTGAGGTAGAAATAGAGTTGATATGGGCTTAATGATATTTATAAAAATTTGGTGGTCAATATTTATCTTGGACATTTTTTCCTCCTTTGCACATATGATTAAATTTACACAAAAGAAATATAAATTAAATATCATTAATAAGGTTGATACTCAGAGTGTGGTCTGACAGCCATCCTCTGGGAACTTGTTAAAAAGTAAAATTCTGGGGCTTACCCCAGTCTTAGGGAGTCAGAATATCTTGGCAGGCAGCAAGCTGTGCTTTAGCAAGCCCTAGGGATCACTCAGAAGCCTGTGAAGTGTGAGAAGCTCTTATCTAAAAGTTGTTGAGTTTCTCCAGAGTCAATTCTCAGTATTCAAATCAATTCCCTTAAAGTGATAACTAGCCATTTAATATTTCATTTCATAAAACTCCTCACACTTTTTGTATAATAAAAAGCATAAAATTTACAATGGTGAGAGCCTTGCAAGGAAGACAATACACATTTTATGTTATACATATGTGTGTAGAACCACTGTGGAGATGGCATTTCTGTTGGTTTGAGATATTAATCCTGGAAGAGCTTTTAGCTGATTTATTTTCACATGTTCATGATGGGTATGCCTGAGTCCTCCCCATTCTTAAACAACCAGCTCTTGAGCTTTGTAAAATTTTACCATGGAGACAGTTGTTTCAATATTAACTTTAAAAGTAACACCAAATGGGTTAAATAAATTTTTAAAGACAAACAGATTTATGGTTTATATGATTCTATAAATATGTGAACCTTTATATTGGTGACAAATATGAACTAATTTATATTTGATCATGCTTTTTGCATTTAAGTTGATGATTAGATGGCTTAATGTGCATTATGGTTTAAGACAGGTCTTTTCAGTGGTTTGAATATTAATCATCAAGACAGCAGAGGAAATATTAGATTCCTAGAATAAAGCTTTGGAATAAAATTAAGTAATAAATGTGTTACTTCTATTGATTCCAATGTTATTCTGCTTAAGAATTTTTTTATAATTAACCAATTAGTTTAATATGAAATACAATGCTTGCCTATTTTCGAAATTGTCTAATTTAAAGTTATAACAAAGTATTTATTAAAATGGTATATGATAGTATAATAAAAGCAATAAATATATTGCCATGTCAGAATAATTTAAAATCTACCATTAATGAAACCAACCATGAGTTAAATAAAAATCATGTGATTTTCCCCACAATTTAGGATATAAATGTCATAAACAGTAACTTAGCTATACTTACTGTGTGCTGGTTTTAAGATTCTAACTATCTTATATGCTTATATACTGGAAAGATAGTCTTTTTCTTTCTTTTATATATATATACTCCCCACCCCCACCCCAGCTTATTGTCTGTGCTTGCTGTCTGCTCATCTTCTTTTTAGGAGGCACTGGGAACTGAATGTGGGGCCTCCCATGTGGGAGAGTGGTCCCTAATCACTTGAGCCAACTCCACACCCTGTTTGTTGTGTCCTCATTGTGTTTCCTCTCTGGGTCTCTCGGTTGCATCATCTCACTGTGTCATCTCTCCAAGCCAGCCTATTGCATGAACTCATCTTCTTTAAGAGGCACCAGGAACCAAACCCAGGACCTTCCGTGTAGTAGGCAAGTGATCAACTGCTTGAGCCACATCTGCTTTCCAACTAGAAGGATATTCTTGAATTTTAATTTCAAAGGCCAAGAAGCTTTGTTTGTTCAAGGGTCAATATTCTTTTTTTTTTTTTTTCAGAGTAAAGTTGAGTGTCAAGTTTTTACAAAATTAATTTTTTTTAATTGGCTATTAATGGATAGTGAGAATATGCATGATATTTCCTTTTTATGCATTTTCAAATAAATTTTCTAAAATAAGTAAATCACTGGTAAAATATTTTTAAATTCAAAATGTTCCCTGATTCCTTGTGCCAGGAAGCACTCTCTTGCCTACTTGGTTTGTTTCCTTTTTTTTTTTTTTTTTTTTTTTAAGATTTATTTATTTACTTTATCCATTTTAAACCCCCCCTTCCCCATTTGCTGTTTTTGTGTCCATTCGCTGGGCAATTCTCTGTGTCTGTTTCCTGCCATCTCTTCTCATCCTCCTCCTCCAGTCTTCACCAGGATTCGATCCTGAAGACCTCCGATGTAGAAAAGAGGTATTCTGCCACCTGCGCCACCTCAGCTCCTGGCTTCTGGAGCTTTCGGAGCATCTCGTCTTGTCTCTCTCCTGTTACGTCATCATCCTGCTGCATGGCTCTTGGGGCTGACAGCTCAGCGGCACACAGAGCCTGGCAGCCCATGCGCCTTCGGGAGGTCCCGGGGATCGAACCCAGGTCCCTCCATATGGCAGACGGACGCCCAACCATTTGAGCTACATCCGCCCCCTGGTTTGTTTCCTTTTAAATTACCCACTAGTAAGCCATATGAATTTTATATAGGTTGGGAAAGAGGGCAAATGATGCCAAAAGCATGAGATGATTCATAGTTACTTTTGCTATAACTCTTTTAATGCCAACATCAGTTTTCATAGGAAATCACAGTTAGAGGAATAACAGCAAAATGGCTTTATTTGCTCTGTGTCCTCTGGGGCTTTCTGTCATGTCAGTGCCCAAATCTCCCCAATACCTTCCCCCAAAATAGGTGTCTTTTTGTGGATTATATATTATTCTAATTAGGGGACATTACCCAAGTATATGAGTCTGATGGCAGCTTCTTGCTCTATATGAAGATTTAATTTAACTGATTAACTCTGTGGAGTGTTTCCTTTCTGTGCTAAGTCATGACCTGCTTTCTGTAAGTTGGTCAATGGATGTTTTATGTGGCACCTAAAGTAGTATATAACTTTCTGTATGTCTTCCTAGGTAAAATAAGTGATAATGTGAAATGCTTGGACTTTGAAATCAAACAGAACTTGGTTCAGATTCATAATTCAAATCCTTTTTAGTTGTAACCTTAGACTAGTTATATGAGCTCTCTGAGATTTTAAATTCATCATATTTAAAACAGAATAGTTTTACAGATTAAATTATACAGTTTATGTGAAGTACTTGGTAAAATACCTGGTATGTAATAGTTGCTCAATAAATGATACTTATTACTATCATCATTCCTGATTGAGTAAAGCATAATGGTGCATTACTCAGCAGAGATAATTTCAATGCCTTTAAAAATATTTCCTTGGCTGCTATAGCATTATGAGGACTAGAGTCATGATATAACACCATATTTCAAATCCTTTATGTATTCTCAACTAAGTCCACCTGAAGCAAAGATATTCAAGCTCATGTTTTTATTATTCCCAAATGTTTATACCATTCATGTGCTCACTCAACCAACATTTGTTAGTAATTATAACATGTCCATTGTTACACAATGCTCTGGAGATGCAAAGATTGAGGATGCAAAAAATGTCAAGTGTTTAGACATGTAACAAGGAACCTTATTCTTAATTGTCCATCCTTCCTCTATTGCCTCACATACCTGGATTATAACAATAACATAGGCATAGATTTTGGACATATATTATGGGTCATAACCATAGCCATATCTATATCACTGTTAATGCTTATTATCCAATTGCTTAAACAGGTAAGCCACTTTAAGGCCAACTAACAAATGTATATTCTTTATACATAAATCTTATTTTTTTCCCATGACTTATCAATCATAAAGAAAATATTTATTTTCAAAAGCAAACCTGTATCAGTTGAAAAGATTTAAAGGAATCTATAAGCCATTGCAATTCAGAGTAGAACAACTGATAATTCCCAAAATATTGTGTTTATCATAACATTTCAAGAAGAGAATTTCTCTGTATAAACACCAATGCTTCTGTTTAAAATAAAAATGTAAAAACCTAAAGTATTCATTTTCATAGGCTTTAAAAATGAATTTGAAAATTTATAGTGTCAAATAAAAATTGGTACAATATTCTTTTTCCAAAAAAGGAAAGCTTTATCAAAAAAAGAAAGGTTCTATTTAGTGAATTTTGTGTGACTGTACTGCATGAAAGTACAAAATGTCTCTGAAATCATAGATGTTTACAGGGCTAGGCTTTTTGGCACATATTTTGTTGAAACATGCCAAATAGGTGTTTTCAAAATGTGTTCCATTCTATGTCCAGCCAGAAACCATATTTGTTATTGCTTATGTCTGAAAGAAAATGTTATAATAAGTTAGAGCATTGTTTATACTTTTCCTACTTTGTAACTTTCCAGTAATCAACATTATTTTCTTTTTCTTACCATGGCATTTGGGAGTAATATGTGCAGCCGAACGATCTACATACCATGACAGTTATGTGTATAATGTGCCCTTATAATACCAGTACCCCTTGGTAAAGATGGCTCAAAAATCATTATAAAATGATTTCTAGTCACTTTAAGCTGCTGGAGGTGAAGGAGAGGGAAAGAAAGGGTGTGTGAAAACATTGGCCAGAGTTGATAAGAAAAGGTCTGTCTTATTATTATTCTAGTAATGGAAGAACTTGTAACATTGATATAAAAGCAGTGGTCACCAGAGATTCTGAGGGGAGGGAGAGGGAAAAATAGGTATTACATGGGGCGTTTGAGGATATTGGAATTGTTCTGAATGACATAGCAATGATGGATACAGGCCATTATACATTTTGTCAAAACCTATAAAACAGTGCAGTGCAAAGTGTAAACCATAATCTAAACTATAGACCATGGTTAATAGAAATGCTTCAATATGTGTTCATCAATTGTAACAAACGTACCACATTAATGAAAGATGTTAATTGGGGAAAGTGTGGGAGGGGGAAGTGGTGGAGTAGATGAGGATCCCCTATATTTTTGATGTAACATTTATGTAATCTAAAGCTTCTTTAATTAAAAAAAATATATATATATATTTATATAAACAAAAGGTCTGTGAGAAGATTGTGATTCCTTTCTTCCCTGAATCCTAGACTCACCACCATGCCTGGTAAATTGTATGGCCAGGTGCTCTTCTACAAAACAAGGCAGCATGAGCGTTAATAAATATGGCTATGTTTATTTTCGTGAAAGTTGAATTAGAGGTTGTGATTTAAAATAATAGTAAGAAATGAGTGGTTACGCAGACACTTGGACATTACATGTCCCATTAAGGAAAGCATCAAGTGATCTCTGACTCAAAGAAATGTAGGTCATGTCATATGTCATTCTCCTTTCCATCTCTTCTTTTATTAGTTTATATCCATTCTTTTCTCCTGTGTTTATTCTTATACCTTATCTCTCTTTCCCTTTGTTAACATTATTTATTTATTTAATCTTTTCATCATTAGGAAAAATAAACAAACTTAACATGTTTACTTTTGTTTAAATAATTGCAAAAATTCAAGATTAAATACGTCAGTAATTTATGTTTGAATGCATGACTTTTGCATATTTATTTGGAATAAATCCTTTCTATTACAATCGATTATAAGCTACTGAAAGAAGAGGACAGTGGTGATTTTCGTTTAATTTACTAAGAATTCAACACCGAACAATGCAGATATTCAGTCAAGCAAGGATGTGAAATATTCCATCATTTCAAAGAGTTATTAAGGAAGCATGCAATGATTTATCAATAATCATTTATAATATCCTATTTACAATGGATCAACAGGTATGTAATAAAC
The DNA here is from genome assembly GCA_026826555.1 of Tolypeutes matacus. Lineage (NCBI taxonomy): Eukaryota > Metazoa > Chordata > Mammalia > Cingulata > Chlamyphoridae > Tolypeutes > Tolypeutes matacus. The sequence goes on from JAKSZT010053769.1 coordinate 151,654, forward strand.
CTTGAATGAGTACAGTTTGGTGTGAAAGATATTCAGGACACATTGGTTCTAGTCTTGGTTCTAACAAGTGACCTTGAGCCATCTTCTTTGACCCTGTTTCTTTATCTATGGACAAAACACTCCTATCTCTAACTCATGCATAACTCATATAAGCTTTGTGAGATTTTTTAAAATAATGCATGTGAAAAAGTTTATGAGATGCAACACAAACAAATTATTAATGTACTTTTTTCCCTCTGACTAAAACAATCATTCTTTTATTTTTTATTTTTATTATTTTTTCATATATATTTTAAAAGATGCTTAGATTACATAAATGTTACACAAAAAGTACAGGGATTCCCATGATCTCCACCTCCCACACCTCCCATAACATCCCACATAAACATCTTTCATTAGTGTGGCACATCACCTGCAATGGATATACACATCCTGGGGCTTTGCCACTAAGCATGGACCATAGTTCACATTGTAGACCACACTCTCTCCCACACAGTTCTGCATGGTATATACTGATGTAAAACTGCCTATATTCATCGCCGCAACATCACTCAAGACAACCCCAAGTCCTGAAAAAGCCCCTTTATTACAACTGCCCTTCCCCTCCCCACCCCGAAAGCGTCTAGTGGCCACTGGCTTCACCTCACTGTTATAATTTTTTCCATTGCTTGAATCCCAATATGTCTACAACAGAATACCATTAAGTCCAGTTATTTCTCTATTCCTCTAAGAGCAAGGAGCATGATTTTAAAAATAAAGCACATACACACACATTTTAACATATCCCTCCACTATTTAAAACCTTTCAGTGACTTCCTATAAAGGTTAGAAAAACAATCCCATCTCTTACTACAGTCTACAATGCCCAGCATAAACTGGTTTTGCCAGTCTCTCCAATCTCAGCTCTCTCAGTCTTGTTCCATTCACAATGGCCTCTGTTCTCCTTCAAAAAGGGGAAACTCAGGGTCTTTGCTCTAACACTTTTCTCTGCAGAAGTCCTTCTGCTCAGAGTCCTTCCCTCACTGCTATATATAAGTAAATCACCACCATACTTCATCAATCCTTAAAATATGTCACTCTCCTTCCTGTAAAATGTAATTTGCAATTATCTGAATTACTTATTTGCTTCCTGCCCTTTCTGCTAGAATAGGCATTTGAAGTTAATTTCACAAAGCTCAGAAGCAGAAAGGATCACACCATGTCATAGGAAGTACCATGCCATGTTGTTAAATGTATTAAAACTTCTTAGAGTTGTTTAGACATGGTATATGATTTTTACTTACAGAATGCACTAAGAAACTTGAATAAAACCAGACAAACTACATCTTCTGTCACATCTCTCCTGAGTCTGCAAATATTTCTAAGTTAATTTCCTGCTATTAAAGCTTTCTTAGTTATAAAACTGACAGAATAAAATAATTTTATCAAATGAATTATGTTACATTTTAAAGTTTAAGTTTTTTTAATTTTCTAGAAAAATGTATGCAAATAGATGCATTTTTATTGATGAGAATTTGTTATTAATTATTACTAGAGAACTGCGAACTAATTCCAACAAGGTAAGGAAAATAACTTTTTTCAAGCTCTTTTACTGGGAACTCATATTTTTTTCAAAAGCAAATATGCTTGGAAATAATGCATTTTTTATTCTAGAAATGGTGTGTGTTTATGTGAAATACTACTTGGCACTTTCTAGGAAGCTAGTGTTCAAACAGTCTGCGACAAAGGATAAGGAATCTTGTATCTCTTTGATCTATTTTGATGTACCCTCTGGCAAATTAGGAAGAAATTAGTAAATTATATTCCTGAAAGGAAAGTTTTTTTTAGAAGTGAATGTAATTTTTTCAAAACTTCACATAATCCCTTGCATGTAAAAAATGTCAGTGACCTTTTCTCCAATTACCCAGAGTTCTTATTCCTCCTTCACCTTGCTTCTCCACAGCTGGTTGTGTAAACACACATTTAGTATATACACACTTATTATGTACACATATGCTCACCCATGTCATAGATTTCAGCCACCAACCAATCTTACATTGAGGACCCTAAAATCAACTCCTCCTTTTCCTGCGTCTCTCCCAAATTTGCCTGCTTACTGACACGGTGCCTCTTCTACTAGTTCTTCATACACTAGGCAACCAACAATGCAATCTTCCAAAAACACTTTAAATCCTTTAATGACACCCCCATCGTGTTCAGAATAAAATCCAAAGTTCTGAGTAAGGCACACAGTTCATTCTGACTGCTAATTATAGTTTCAGCGGCATCTAAACATGTACTCCATTCCATCCATCCTGAACATGCCACGGTGTCTCATCCTGGAGTGTTGTCTTTGCCTAGAATGCCATTTCCCTTCTTGTCCTTCTAATGAACATCTATACATTCTTGAAGAGTCATCACACAAGTCACCAAATCTGTGATACCTCTTCTGATTCTCTCTGAGTATTATGCACATTTTGCTCTGGGTCCTCAAAGGACTTTTTGCATATTACCACTATCTGAATTTCAGTTTTTCTTGAAAGGTCTGGTTATGTGTTTGCCCCCTACTAGTAAGCACCTATTTGACAGCTTTATATATATATCACATTTACTGTAAGTGTTCTTTAGATAATAGTTATGGCACATTTAAATGATAATCTCAATCACTTCTTTAAAAATCACCTGAGGCCATCCAAAATACTTTTTGGTAGAATATCACTTAATTACAAGTTTGGTTAAATTAACTTCCTCAAAGGTTTAAGAAGGAAAATATGACCACAGTGACATTGAGAAATCTTGCTGGCTACCATCATGAATTTTAAAAGAAATAGACTTTCTCATGATTTTTAATTATAATTAGGTATACCTGGGACCTTGGAAATCAAATATGTTTTGATTTCGAATTCCAATTCTATATTCTACAAAAGGCCAAAGCCTCTCACATACCCATGGTCTCCTCCCTCTGAGGCTCTTACATCCATAAATGCTTCCTCTGATTCACCCTTTGTCAACCCTAGCAAGAAACTCAGTCCCTTCGCTGTTTTACACACCCGTATATGAATGTACACACACTCATAATAACCATGTTATGAGCTTCTTCAACTTTACAGATCTGATGGATCAGGACAAAGGGCCACGTTTTCCCACTCATTTAAAAACACTGATGACCCAAAGCTCTTTGTCTGACGTTGTGCATATCTGACCCATTTTCCTCCCTCCATTCTCCTCCTCCCTCCCTCTTCCCACAGCCAACCTTCTCAGAAACAATTTCCTCTCCTAGTCTCTCATAGAGCGTTCTATAGTTCACTTTCCTGCTTGAGCATAACTTTGCATTCTGATTCTCCATTCCAGGTACATTTCAAAATGTATTTTCAAAACAGAGGAATTCTGGTGAATAATATGCATTTTTAGCTTCACCACATCACTCTTAACTTTGGGGAGGGAGGAAAGATCAGAACAATTAGGATATGAATTTGTATAAAGAGAAGGAAACAAGAGACCAGTTGAGATTGAAAGGAAAAAAAAAAGAAAATCCCAAAAGAGTATGAATGATATTTTTCCACAAGAGTTTTTAAAAGAGACATGAATTTGGATTGCAATCTTTATTAGGAATTAAAATTCAAAAATATTGACCCTGATTCATTCCAGTCCTGCCACCATCAAGAAGAATATTGCCTTTTCACTGAAATAACAAACAATCTATGATAATATTTAATCACTATTAGCAAAATGATAAACTATCAGAGCTTCCAGCCTTAATCTATTTATTCCAGGAAAGAAATGTTGCCTGAAATCCCTGTATAATTTTGCTCCCTATAGGCTTGGATGAGTTTATAGGAACCTTGGCTTCCCACTCTTATCCTTGTCTCCTAATATCTAGAGGAGAACAAGCTTTAAGTGCCCAGTTCTTCATGTTCTTTTCCCATGAGCCCCACATAGATCTGCTCAATGTATAATAGTGGATAGCACATTCCACAAGGAAAAACCCTCAAGCCCTCTCAATGGGTTTATAGGGATCTGCGGGGGAAAACAAAACAAAACAAAACAACACATTTCTATTCCAGAGGGAGAGAAATGTGGTTTTCTCCCTAGCACAATGGCCCTATTTGGACTCAATGCAGTCCTAGTGGCTGGTCATGGTTCATAAATTGGATTAGGAAAATAAAAAGAAGGCATAAAAATTATTTATCTTCATCTATAGTTCACCAAAGACTGAGAAAAATAACTATAAACTGTCAATGGATTTCATTATTTAACATTTTAAAGTCATTTTCTTAAGGATTTGTTAAATAGCTTGCTTTTGCCATGAAATAGTTATTCTAAATAGCTTTAAGTTCATCATTATTACATGATGTATTTTTGAGATTTACAGACCTACTCTCCATAGTTCTGAGTATTTTGCAAGTGCTCCACAGTTTACTGACCTATAGTGATTTGCAGCTTTGCTGGGCATGAATTGGAATCATGTGGGAGGAGAAAAGTGTTTGATAGCATAATATCTGTAATAAAATGAGACTTTGTACAAAGCTTTCCACACCAGCAGAAATGGAGGGGGGCGGGGCTTATCTAGAACCACAGCTTTACAACGATTTCATATTATCTAGGTCTGAGGTAAAACAGCAGAGCTCAAGCCTACTCTGGAACAGGAATGCCTGGTTACACATTCCTCTACCTCCATTTACTAAGTAACCACGCTGGATAAATTATTTAACCTCTCTGTGCTTCAGTTTCCTCAACTTTAAAATAAGAACAATAACAATAATACCCACTTCTTGTGAGGAGTTAAAAAGGCTTGGAGAGGTACGTTGTGTGTTGTTAGTGCTCAGTAAAATTTAACTGTTATCATTTATAAGTCTGTGATAGGCAGTCAAGGGCTATAAATATGCCAATTATGTTTTTCTATATTTTATTAAGGGAGAATGTCTTGCTAGAATTATATTTAAAAATATTGGATTCCAAAAGTTCTTGGAACATTTTGCTCATAAATCCCAAGAGTCCACTCTATTATTCTGTACTGTCTGTGGTTTTAGGATTCCAGGAAGAGTGATTCCTGTTACTTTGATGTATTGTCTGTTCATTAAAAAGGAACTAATGTAATCTTATTTTTATTTCTCAGAACTGAGAGAAAACGGAGATTGGAAAAGCAATGATGCATAGGCTTGACTTAAAGCAAAAGGAAGATAAGCATAAGGGAGAAGGCAATTGTTGGCACCTTGGTTTCATCTGCTAGCATTTACTTCCCTGGCATTGAGAAAATCCTTTCCTTTGTATATACAGTTGCCAAAATGAAAGAAAAATTCTGAGTGATTATAAATATGTATTAGGATATTTTTTCACTGGTAGAATTTTTTCCAAGTAATGAAAAGGGCCTTCAAACTGATTATTATATAAAATAAATAATAAATTCTCATTGAGAGGATCTAGGGTCAAATCCATTTAGGATCATCAAAACCTTTCAGTGTCCAAAGATTTCACATGGATATTCAAATATGAATGATTTTAATTCCATGTAGGCCATCTCTGTTGATGGTTTGTGCTCTCATAAATTCAAGGTTGGTCAATTTTGTAAATCCTAATAGAATATTTCTGATGATAACTAATAATGACTAATTACTTCTTCCAAAATGCAAATTAGGTACTAGATATTTTACATCCATTCTCTTATTCAATCTTCACATGAGTGAGCAAACTGAAGCCCAGAGAGGTTTAACAATTTGCCCAAAGTCACATAGCTAGTAATTGGTAGAACCAGGATTCTCACCCAGGCAGCCCAACTCCAGAGCCTGGGCTCTGACCACCACACATAAGTTAGGGGAGGGTTGGCTTGAAAAATGAGAATTTATTGGCCTGTGGCTTTAGGCGAGGATAAGTCGAAAATCAAGGCATCAGCAAAGCAATTCTTTTTCTCCTAAGTCTGTAACATTCTGGTGCTGGTATTTCTCAGCAATCCTTGGGGTTCCTTGGCTTACATCTCTGCCTCAGGTCACATGGAGATGTCCTCTCCTTTCTCTTCCAAGCTTAACTGACTTCTGGCATTTGGCTCCTCCCCTGGCTTTGTCTTTAAAAGGCTTCCAACAGTCTAGATTAAGACCCAACCTCGTTCAGTTGGGCCACACCTTAATTTAAAGTAACATCTTCAAGAGATCCTATATAAAATGGGTTCACACCCACAGGAATGTGGATTAAGAGTAAGAACATGTTTAAATTGGGGTACAGCATTCAATCTATCACAAGGTACAAGGGTTTAGAAGCGTTTTCTGGTTAATTTGAAAGGAGAAACTACCTTGAACTTTACGTTCTGTCTGGGAATAGTTAATTGATGGATGCCAATGAGAATATGCTTCTCCTCTGTTTGACACGTCCCCACACTAACACAAAAGCCTCTTATGATGGTTACAGCAAAGAATTTAAAAGCGTAATCGTAACTAAAAAGTGACTTTCACTTTTATTTTTCTATAATTTTTATTTATGTAATTAACAAACCATGTTTTCCCTCTATTTCACTGTGATGATTTATACCAGAATAACATCAATATGGTAAAGGGTGCATTTCCTTGAAATAATTTTATTTCACTGAATGACTAGTATTATAATTATTATTTATGAGAGATGTATTCTTATAATTACTGGTTTTTTTATGTACATGCCACTAACCAACTCAGAAGATAATCTTCACATTTTTATAATAGTTAACATTTTTTTGAGTGCTTGCTATGTACTATTCTCTGGACAAATGCATCACCTGTGCTGTGTCATTCAATCATCATAACAACCTGAGAAGAGAGGTGTGAATAACACTCCCATTTTGAAGTTAAAAGAACCACAACCCACAGAGGGTAAACCAGCATATTGGTCACACAGCTAGTAAATGGCAAAGCTGTGATTTGAGCTCCTCCCATACGTTGCTCGCTAGAGACAAGATTAATAGTTTCTATGTCGTTAAACTGCCTTCATGGATTGCACAGTATTTTATATTTTTCAGAGAAGCCTTCCATGCATTAAATCACTCCTTGCTCACAAAAGCCCCCTGAGATACACAAAGGAAATTAAGAAACTGAGTTTCAGAGAGGTTAAGAGTTCATCCAAGATCACAGGGATTTTAAAGTATGTAGTAAGACTCACACTTGCAACTTGATTTTATGACTCTTTGTTCAGCAGATTTCTAGTATATGTCCTTCCTCCTTGAATGACAATAATCAAGGATCTATATTTTGTTACTCAACCCTGCCCCTTGCTTTTATTCAGCCAGTGAAATCTGGCCGTGCAAAGTACAGCTGCAGCTACTAGAGACCTCAGTTCTTTTTGAGGTAACTCAAGTAGAAGGAGAATCAACCTCAAATGTTTATCCATCTGCCCAGTTCCTTATCCATTCCCTCTGGGTTCTGACTCCCTTTATGCTTAGGATTTCCCTGAGGAGGTCATATGTATCCTGGCCCAATAAAAGTTCATGTTCAGAATTTAAATCAGGGCCTGTTTGATCCTCAATCTGAAGTCAACAAAGTGCTTCAAACTGAAAGTATCAGATAAAACACCTCATTTTAATGATTAAATTAGAGTTGATCCTTATTATTTGCAAACTCTATATTTGTGAATTCATCTTGCAAAAAAATTATTTGCAACCCCACAATCAATACTTGCCACCTTTTTGTGGTCATTCTCAGACATGTGCAGAGTGGTGAAAACTTTGACTCACCTGAATCACACATTCTAGCTGAGGCTGAACAAGGTGATGTCCTTTACTTAGTGCCATGGTTTTCACATTTGTGTGTTTTTTTCTTTTTTCTATTTCAGTGATTGAGCTGTATAAAATGGCCCTCAAGCATAAAGCTGAAGTGCTACCCAGTGATTTTCAGTGCAAGAAGACTGCGATGTGCGTCTCTTAGTTTGCTGGAGCTAAAATTCATTGTCTCAGAGCAATTAAAAATTAAAATGCTCAATTTCATTAAAAATGCAGATTAAAACCTCAATGAAATACCATTACATACCTACCAGTATGGCTAAAATAAAAGATTGATGATACCAAATGTTTATAAGTTGTGGTACAACCAAGACTCCTGTCCGTTACTTGCATGAATGTAAAACAATACAACCACTTTGGAAAATGCTTCAGCAGTACTTATGTAGGCTTAATTTATGTATAGCCTATAATACAGCATTTCAAATCTTAGGTATATATACAATTGAAAAATGTATGTATCTCCCCCCCCCCCCAAAAAAAAAAAAACCCTTATACTAGAAAGTTCATAGCAGCATGATTCATAATAAACAAAACCTAGAAGCTAACAACATAACCATCAACAGAATGGATCAATAAATTGAATACTATAACATTCATACAACAGAATACTAGAATAATGAGAATGAGTTATTTATAACCACAGTCAACAATATGGATGAATCTTAAAAAGGTAATTTCAAATGAAAAATAAACAAAAACAAAAACAGACATACTAGATACTACATGTGGGCAGGAAAGGGTTAACTCCAAAGGCTTGGACTGTATTGGTCAAGGTCGTCAACCCACTCTAAAACAGGTGCCAGGGTTTCCAGCAAAAGCATGACTCACACAGGCTCTGGTGGAAAGACATTTTATTCACATGGAGAAGAAACAGAACAAGGTCCGCTTCACTAGCAAACATCAATTCCCCGTGGTCAGTGGGTCTCAATCTGTGGCCGATGCAGGAAGGTGCTCTATGTACAGCACCCCTCTTGTGTTTGTGTGCTGCCATAGCAGAGGAAACTTACTTTCTCCTTACCAGAGATAGATATACCACTAGGTGTGAGGGAGGTGTTATAAATTATGTCCACCAGAGTTAGATTGTCTCCAGTGAATGTTTACACATGCTTGGGATAATAGGAGAAGGAATGTGCCAGTGGTCCCCTTATCTACTAGGAGTTTGTCTTTTATCATACCATACAGACACACCTGATCCTGAGCACAGGATGTATTTATACGTCCCATGGAAAGTCAACAGGCCACGCTAGGACTGCCCCATACCACAGGTTTCTCAAACCCTGCACATTCTAAAGGCACAATCGTCTTCAAGAATGGCCCTTGGCCAGATCTGGGGAAATAATCTCTGAACCCTTGGAATATTTTGCCTGATTAGAGTGTTTTTCCAGACCTGAGTCTTGGGCTACACCATACCCTATGTCATTTATGGTGAATGCCTGTTTTTGGTCTGGGGATTGGGATTCTGAGTAGCTGAGATCAGCCATGCAGACACTGTATACCTTTGCAATTGGCCCCCAATAAAAATTCTGGACACCAAGACTCTGGTGAACTTCATGGTTGGCAACATTTTGCACATATTGTCACACATAGATTCTGGAAGAATTAAGAGTGGCCTCATGAGACTCTACTGGGAGGGGGCCCCTGGAAGCTTGTGCCTGTTTTTCCCTAGATTTCACCACGTGTCTTTTCCTTTTGTCGATACTAAAACTTACATTCTTTCACTGTAATAAACTGGAATAAACTGTAATCATGAGTATAACAGCTTCTGAGTCTTGTGATTACTTCTAGTGAATCGCTGAGCCGGAAGATTGTCTTGAGGACCTCTGACACAATATGATTCTATTCATAGGAAGTACAAAAGTGGGCAAACAATCTCTGCTATTAGAAGTCAGGATGCCAATGGTAGGGGTTGATGGGAAAGGAGCACAAGAGGTTGGAAACTGGTAAGGTTGGATTCCTGATACAGGCACTCATTACATGAATGTGAAATTCATTGAGTTATAAAAACTGCACCACACAAATTCAGTTTTTGTGAGTTGCCAGTGTTACCAAGAAACAAATTCTTCCAAAAAATAGTGTCTGAATAGAAATCAGAAATTCAAATAGCTTCTAAGTGGTGATATCACGGAAAGTATAAAATATGTTAGTATGACCATCAGCATCTTCTGAAGTATGCATTAAGTAAACCCACAATTGACAATGTTGCATCTTTCTCCTCCTTAGAGTAAACTTACATATCTCTCCTATTTCTAACATTAACAGGCAATGGGAGGAAAAGCTTCTACAGGAATTAAATTCATTTCAAAATCTCCCTCAGAGTATTTCATGAAGATATCCACCACAATTACCTCCTTAGAAAACTCTAAAAATAAGGGGGTGGGGAAAGAAACATAGAAAGTAGAAAAAAGAAACAAGATTATTTTATGCTCAATTTCTGACTACTGCTTTCATTAGCACAGCTCTGATTAATTCTAAGTTATTAAGTCACATTCATAATTTGATTTTCGTACAAGCTATATTTTTTACCATATGTGTGATTCATTAAAACAGAAAGACTGTTTGGCTGGAGGTCTTTGTATTGTAATGCAATGCAAGAGTAAAGAGCAAATAAATTGACTCAAATTTACCAAGATCATTCAGATATGCATCAGAATCTCCACTGCTTTTTTTTTTTTTTTTTTTTTTTTTTTTGCTGGATGAGGGAGGAGACTAAGATGAAGCTTGGAAACAGTGAACAGTAAGTATCAAGAACACCTTATTGAAGAGGCTTGAAAATGTGTACCTGCTTGCCTGAGTGCTACTTAAGATATTTTCAGTCATATTCCCGCACGAAAGGAATCCGATCAACATGAAACACAATATGATAAATTTTTAATTTCTAAGATGTCAAAATAATTGAATATCAACTTATGTTTGTTTTAGTAAATAGAATTAATTTTGTTTATAATCCTGAAACAGGAAATTTAAGAATATAAAATGAAAATAAAAGACCATAAACTACATTGTCCATAAGCCCAGAGCCTAAACCTTTCATGCTGGAGTTCCAACAGAAAGAAAATTGCTTTATAAATTTATAAAAATTCTTTTTGTTTGAGAAATAATTATGAATAAATCAGAAGGAGTTGTTCAAATGCTATTATACCTGACCCAGGTGACAGCATGCTGATGCTGCTCCATGCTGTGAGTTGAGTGCTTTCTTATGGGTTCAGCTATTTAAAAATAAAGAACAAACTTACATATTGTACTTCAGCTATTGAAAAGTAGTTTTACCTTAGGAAAACTATGATTGCATATTCCAAAAGGAAAATATATGGGAAATATTATTTTGAAAATGGAAGTAATAGGCTCTGAGTTTCTATTTTCAATCTCTAATATTTTTATAATATATTAAAGATTATAAACTATTAAAACTACAGAGCTTAATGTCATTTTAAAAAGATTATTCAACTTCGATATTGGGTGTAAAACAATGTAGAGTATTCCTTTTCCCATACAGAATAATTTTTTTTGTACTAAACAAAGGCAGCAAATGTTTATTGTTATCTTATTCCATTTAGCAGTCGGATGACTGATGGTTGGCCTGTGGGGTCTAGCTTAGTCCACATTTTTATGGACAAACTAACACACGCACACACGTACACATGCACTGAACCTTGGCTCATTTTAGGACCTTGAAGATTTAATGAATACAACAATTTATAATTTGGGTATTAGTATTTGAAAATTTATTGTCACTCTAAGCACTTTTAACCTTCTAATTTTATAATTGAAAAAAAATGAAACTCAGAAACATTAAATAATTTCTCTAAAGTTACATAGTTTACATTAAAAGGCCCTTAATCCAGGACTTTTCCATTACATACACTGTTTTTCATTATTTTCAAAATAAATGATTTTAAAAAATTATTGAGGAATACAACACAGAAGGTAAAGGAGAATAAATGAATCTCTAGGAACTTTAATGCTTACCTGGGAAGGTTTCATTTTTATTATTATTAAAATTCTGGTACCTTCCTGTTTTATTTTAATTTATCCCTTTTAGCTAATACTAAATTCAAATTTAAAAATAATCAGTATTTGTTGGATCCTAATATCTCATCTATTTGAATATATTTTCCAGCACCCTTTGAGACCTTTTAATGGTACTTTATTTGAAGAATTAGGACATGTAGTTCATTATTTTCAGTATGGATGATACCACCTCTTCAGAAATATTCATACTTACCTTCAATAACACAATACATCCTAGACAAAAATGTGCAATTGATGAATACACACCATTGTTTGGTATTGTCTGCATTTTTTCTCAAGAAATCTGAAGCATTTTCCAATATGCTTTTTAACTCATTTTTAACAACTTTATTGAGGTATTATTGACATTAAAAAAATTACATATATTTAAACTAAATAAATTGATACATTGTGACATTTGCATATATGCATGAAACTATTACAATTAAGATAGTGAACATATCCATCACCTTTGTAAGTTGCTTTGTGCCTCTTTTGAATCCTTCCTTCTTGCCTCACCCCATTCAGCCCTGTCTCCAAGTATCATTGATTTTATTTCTGCTTCTATAAATTAGTTTGCATTTTTGAGTATTTTATATAAATGTACACAAATATAGTATTATTCTTTTTTTCCTGGATTCTTTCTCTCAGTTTAATTATTCTGAGATCAATTCATGTAGCATATATCGAATTCATTCCTTTTCATTGCTGAGTAATATTTTTATTATGTGGATATGCCAACTTGATTATCCATACACTTGATGATGGATATTTGGACTTTTCCAGTTCTCAGCTATTACAAATAAAGCTGCTATGAAGATTTGTGTGCAAAATTTGTGTGGATGTATGCTTTTATTTTTCCTATATTAATATCCAAGACAGGAATGACTGAGTCACATTTAATAAACATTTTAAAAAGCTGTCTAAATGTTTTCCAGAATGGTTGGATCATTTTATATTTCCACCAGGAATGGATGAAAGTTCCAGCTCCTCCACATCTTTGCCAACAGTTAGTATGGTTAAGCTTTCTAATTTTAGTTCTGATCAATATTTAGTGCTATCTCATTGTGATTTTAATTTCCATTTCCCTGATGATTAATGATGTTGAGTATCATTTAATCTGCTTATTTGCCATCTGTATATCTTTTTTGATGCGGTATCTGTTCAAACCATTTGCCTTTTTTATTGGGACATTTTTTTGTTATTGAGTTTCATGAGTTCTTTGTATATTCTGGATACAAGATCTCTAATCCAATATATGCCTTGCAAATATTTTCTCATAGTCTCTGGCATATCTTTTATTTCTCTTAAGAATGTCTTTGGGCTTTCTTCCCCCATAGTGCTCCTGGGCCTGCAGGTCTGTGCCGAGGCTGATGTTCTTCTCTGTTCCAAAGGGTGGGGTTTGTTAAAGTTGTCAAGAATAATGCCTATTTCAAGAGATACCAAGTGAAAGTTAGAAGATTATGAGAGGGTAAAACTGAGTACTATGCTTGGAAATGCTTGGTAATCAGGATAAAAATAAGTACAACATACCCAAATATAGGATGATAGTTCGTGTAACCAACTGAGATATCATTTGTCAGATTGCTTATACCCGTATAGAAGGGGATATGATAGTCTGCACAGCTTATGCTCATGAACTCCCAAAGTATGGTGTGAGGGTTGGCTTGACAAATTATGTTGCACCATATTGTACTGGCCTGCTGTTGGCGTGCAAGCTTCTCAACAGGTTTGGCATGGATAAGATCTATGAAGGCCAAGTGGAAGTAACTGGAGAAGAATACTATGTGGAAAGTATTGATGGTTAACCTGGTGCCTTCACCTGCTATTCGGATGCAGGACTGGCCAGAACTACCACAGAAAATAAAGTTTTTGGGGCTTTGAAGGGAGCTGTGGGTGGAGGCTTATCTATCCCTCTCAGTACCAAACAATTCCCCAATTATGATTCAGAAAGTGAGAAATTCAATGCAGAAATAAATCAGAAGCACATCATGGGTCAGAATGTTGTGGATTTATATGTGTTACCTGGTAGAGGAAGATGAAGATGTTTATAAGAAACAGTTCTCTCAATACATAAAGAACAACATAATGCCAGACATGATGGAGGAGATGTACAAGAAAGCCCATGCTGCTATACGAGAGAATCCAATCTATGAGAAAAAGCCTTAGAAAAAAGTTAAAAAGAAGAGGTGGAACCATCCCAAAATGTCTCTTGCCCAAAGGAAAAATGGAGTAGCTTAGAAGAAGGCAAATTTCCTCAGAGCTCAGGAGTAGGATGCTGAGAGCTAAACCAAATTGTAATTTTCTATAAAGATTTTTCCTATAAAGGCAATAAACTTATCAACTTGCAAAAAAAAAAAAAAAGAATATCTTTGGAAGAGAAGATGTTTTTTATTTTGAAGAATTATAATTCATAAATTTACTCTTTTATGCATTATGCTATCAGTATATTTAAGAGTTACCAGTCTAACCAAATACAATAAGCTTTTCTTCTATGTTGCATTCTAAAATTTTTATAGCTTTAGATTTTACTTTTATGTCCATTATCCATGTTGAGTTAATTTATGCACATTTTATGAAGTATGGGTAAAAGTTAATTGTTTTGTATATGGATAGTCAATTTGTTGAAAACATAATCCTTTCTTCACTGAATTGCCTTTGTACATTTGTCAAAATCAGGTAGTTTACTGTATGTGGGTGGTTACATTTTTGGACTCTTTATTATGTTCCATTGATCCGTAGATTGATTTGTCCAAATTTTACTCCAGTCTCTACTGTCTGGATTCCTGTAGCTTAATATTGTCTTGAAATCAGATAATGTCAGTCCTCCAGAATTTTTATTCTTTGTCAAAGTTGTTTTGGCTATTCTATATCCCTTGTACTTCTATATGAATTTTAGACTACCAATTTGTCAATTTCTAAAAAAAAAACTAGTTAAATTTTGATTGGGATTATGCTGAACCTATAGATCTATTTTGGTGAAATGATGTTTTAATAATATTAGGCTTTTCAATCCAAAAATATGGTATAACTCTCTATTTATAATTTCTTTAGTTCTGTCAGCAATGTTTTAGAGTTTTCATTGTACAGATCTTTCACAAATTTTGTAAGATTTATCCCTAATTTTTTTGTATTTTTGATGCTATTTTAGAATTTTAAGTTCTAATCATTTGTTGTTAGTATATATAAATTCAATTGATTTTTGTGTATTGGTCATGTGTCCTGCAATCTCTCCTCTAAAATCAACTTTGTCTGATACTAATATAGTCATGCCAGATTTTTTTTTTTGATTAGTGTTATCTTGCTATATCAATTCCATATTTTTACTTAAAACCTATTATATGAAAATATATTTCTTGTAGATAGCATGTATTTTGTTCTTGCTTTTGATTTCAAAGTAGTAATCTCTGCCTTTAAATTGCAGGTTATTAGTCTACTTACATGTAATATAATTATTGATATACTTAGATTTTATCTATCATCCTGGCATTTGTTTTCTATTTGTCCTATCTCATTTCTTTTCCCTTTTCCTCTTTTCTGCCTTCTTTTGTATTAATTGAATATTTATGATTCCATTTAATACCCCCTTTTTGAATCATTATTAACAACTTCTGAGTTTCGTTTTGGTGGTTGTTTTAGGGTTTATAATATACATATTAATGATCACAAGTGATATTTAACTTACTTTCAAGTGACATTATGTCAATTCACATACAGTAGAAAAAATTACAGTAGTATTCTTACACTGTAAGAATTACAGTATTATTCTTACACTGTTGTGCCATACATTAACCTTTTGCATATATTATAAATCTCACAATTAATGTTTTTTGTTGTTATATAATCTTTTTAAAACTTAACAAGAAAACAATTCATATGTTTATGTATGTGTTTACCATTTATAGGGGTTTTATTCCTTTCTGTAGATCAAAACTACCATCTGGGGGGACGGATGTGGCTCAAACGCTTGGGCATCCGTCTCCCATATGGAGGGACCTGGGTTCGATCCCCGGGACCTCCCGGTAAAAAAAACAAAACAAAACAAAAACCTACCATCTGGCATCATTTCCTACTGCCTGAAGAAATTCCTTTAACATTTCTTGTAATTTGGATCACTTGGTGATGAATCCATCCAGTTTTGTATTTTGAAAACTCCTTTTTGAAATATATTTTTTTCTAAGTAAAGAATTCTAGAGTTCATTTTTTCGTCCATTATTTTAAATATATTTTAATACATTGCTTTTAACATTAAAAAATGCTGCTATTCTTGTCTTTATTCCTTTGTCTGGCTTATTTTACAGGGTTTTTTGTCTGTATCACTGGTCCTGAGCAATTTGCTTATAATAGGCATTGGTATAGTTTTTTTTTCATGTTTCAAAAGGGGGGAGGAAATATTGTCTCTATTACTCCATCTTGCCTGCAAATGGAAGTGACAGCATGTTTAAAATTGAATGTATTTAGCATTCTTGTGGTTTTTCAAGTAAATTATGAATTGCCTGATGACAACTTGAATTGCTTGGCTATAACTTCATATTACTTATATCACAATTACCTAAATCTTAAAATTTCAAATATAAAAATAGCTTGATTGAAACTCAGTAAATATTCATGGTAAGTTTAGTCTCATCCTAATATTGTTTATTCCACTCATTTTCCTTCAAACATTTCCTCAGATAATTAAGATATTATTTCTTTGAGATAATATCTTATTCTCAAATCCTGCAATGTCGTCTTGCCAAATGAGGACAGCTCTCTTGAAGCAGGTTATAAATCATGCTTATCATTTTATCAAGGATTCAAAATATTTTATTTCAATATAAAAATTATGAGGCTCTATTCCTAGCAAGAAGTCACAAGCACTTTGTGACCTTTGCCTTCAATCTCCAGTCTTTAAATTATTTATATTCTGAAGCAACAGAATACACTATGACTTTTTTAAAATCTCAAAAAATAACAGTATTTACTTGGACATTCAAATCAAAAGTTTTTACATATGATATACTCTCACCTCAAGAGAATGGTGCATGAAACTCTTCAATTAATCAAATATTCTGATGCTTAAAATAATTTCTACTCATAAACTTCTTGTATTCTTAAGTTAACTAGAATTAGAACATGATAAAGTCACTAAAGAACAAACCTATATCGAACAAACCTATATCAAACAAACTTTAATTGGCAATGATTCTCGAAATAATTCATATAATAGTTTACTTTTATAAGCAACTACTAGGTATGTTTCAGAATACCAAGTGCTTTGCATTCGTTGTTTATTTTAATTTTATTCACAATTCATTAGGTTTGATGCCAATACTGTCCCAATTCTTAAATGAGGAAACTTAGGCTTAGAGAATTTAGTGAACTGATTGAAGGTCATGAAAATGGCAAGGCCAAAATTGGAACATAGGTAGTCAAATCCAGAGGGCCAGATATGTGTGTGTTTGTACATGTGTGTACTTTGATTTTTCACTCTATTTGTGATGAGTAAGCATATCATAGATACTTCCTGCTAAGAAAGTTAATTGAACTTTTTTTTTGGTAAATAGCATGCAACAAAAAGCAGGAAATAAAGTTCAGAAATTATTTTTAGTATTTTTATAATAAAAATGATTGAGAGAGAACACACAAATTTTATATTGATTATAGTCAGATGGTATATTAGTCAGCCAAAGGGGTGCTGATGCAAAATACCAGGAATCGATTGGTTTTTATAAAGGGTATTTATTTGGGGTAGAAGCTTACAGTTACCAGGCCATAAAGCATAAGTTTCTTCCTTTACCAAAGTCTGTTGCCATATGTTGGAGCAAAACAGCTGCTGACGTTTGCTAGCATTCAGGCTTCTTGGGTTGCTCTCTTCCCAGGGCTTCATTTCTCTCTGGGCTCAACTCCTCTGTTTCCTCCACAAGGTCAGCTGCAGACTATGAGGCTCTCTAGGCTTTGCCTCTCTCCACAAGGCCAGTTGTGAACTGTCAGGCGAATAGCTCGTCTCTTTTCCTGGGGCTCCAGCTCAAGACTTCAACATCAGAACTCCAACTCAAAAACTCCAACTCTGTCCTTTGCCATGTCTTTTATCTTTGAGACCCCACCCACTAAGAGGCAGGGCTCAATGCCTTACTGACATGGCCCAATCACAGCCCTAATTATAACTTAATCATGCCCAGATGAACAGACCAGTTTACAAGCATAACCCAATATCTGTTTTTGGAATTCATAACTATACCAAACTACCAAACTGCTACAGATAGTAACATTATTTTTCCTCTCCTGGATTTCCAATACTGGCTATTATATTATAGTGCTTTTATACTAAATAATTTTAATAAAATAAACAAGAAAGATTATCAGAAATAGAAAAAATATATTGAATACTTTTAAAACTCAAATTATAAAATAAGACAACCTAAACTACTCTACAAATTTGTCAACAATTTCTGGAAAACATGGCTTGGCTGCTACTTTGTATTGTACAAAAAAAAAACAACAACAACAACAAAAAACACATATAATTATAAATAACTCCAACTTTTTTTCTGCTCTTCAAAATATTTATCTTATTATCATGAAGTCAAAACAATAAGTAAATTTAATAAGACCCCTCAATATAAGCCCCTAGGTATCAGAAAACAACCTCTATAGGAGCATTAAATTATCTTGATCCTCTTTATAAATAATGAAAATGAGGTATTATTTGAAGAGATACACAATCTTCATTTGATGGACCCTCCAAAGAAACCCTAAACCTTGAAAGTGGCCCCAATTGCAATAAAATTAAAATTAGAGGCTTTTAAATAAATAATGATACTCTAAAGCTTATCATTTCAAAATTCATATTAAGCAAAAGTGGCTCAAATAAACATTGTAGGGTGATGGAAATATTCTATATCATTACTGTGGTGGTGGTTACATTGATCTATATATTTCTCAAAATTCATTGAACAGTACACATAAAACACCCACACTTTATTGTATATAAATTGTATTTCAGTAAAGCTGATCTTAAAAAGTAAAAAAATATATAAAGTATTTCCAGGGCCTGAGCCTCTTACTGCAACTAACAGTTATTGCAATAAAAAGAAAGGACACAACAACATAGATGGAGCTCTAGGTAATTACACTGAATGAAAAAAGCCAATCCCAAAAAGTTATATAGTTTTATACACAACATTTTGAAATGACAAAACTTAGAAATGGTGAAGAGATCAGTGTTTTCTAGGATTAGGGAAGGAGGTTTGGAAAGGGTGGTGAGGAGGAGGAAGGTTGTGTGGCTATGAAAGGGCAGCATGAGAGATCTTTGTGGTGATGAAACAGTTCAATATCTTGACTGTAGTGTTGGATAAACAAACCTACAAACCTACACATGCAAGTAAAGCCATCCATGCTGTTGAGTATATTGACCTAGAGCTCAGGAAAGGTCTGAGCTAGAAATATTCTGACCTTATGCCTCAGCAAAGCATGGTGTATAACTATGGATATTGAACTCAGCACATCTCAGTTGTAAACATGATATACACATAAATGTTTGAAAGATATACCATCTTATGCCTATCAATAATAATAATATTAATAATGATAATGACATCTGTATTAGTCAGCCAAAGGGGTGCTGAAGCAAAATACCAGAAATCTGTTGGTTTTTATAAAAGATATTTATTTGGAGTAGAAGCTTACAGTTACCAGGCCATAAGGCATAAGTTACTTCCCTTACCAAAGTCTGTTGCCACGTGTTGGAGCAAGATGGCTGCGGACTTCTACCAAGAGTTCAGGCTCCTCGGTTCCTCTCTTCCCAGGGCTTTTCTCTCCAGTCTCGCTGCTCTGCTAGCTCCACAAGGCCAGAATTAGACTATCAGGTGACCAGCTCTGTTTCTCTCCCCGGGGCTGAATTCTCTCCAGGCTCAGCTGCTCTGCTCCTCTGTGTGCTTACTTTCCCAGATCCCGCTCACACCTCCCACTAACTCCTGTGCCTTGTCATTTTCTCTGTGAGCCACCGCCCACCAAGGGGGCAGGGACTCAATGTCCTACTGATGTGGCCAAATCAAAGCCCTAATCATAATTTAATCAAGTAAAAATGAACCTCAGATAGAGCAGTTTACAAACATAATCCAATATCTATTTTTGGAATTCATAAATAATACCAAACTGCTACAACATCTAACTTGTTTTGTAGTTCAACATGTGCTGGACAATTTCCTAAATATTTAATAGTATTTATCCTATTTAATCCTCATAAAATCCTGTAATGTAGATGTTATTACCCTCATTTGCCAGCAGGGAAAACACAGGCTGAGAGAAGTTAGCTATTTGCCCCTATCCACAACCTCTGAGCTCTATGGTTCAGGACCCTGCCCACTCATTATTGTTATCCTGCCTCTCCTACTGGTAAATCCATCAAACCAAGGCTTTCTGAGTGTCGAAAACCTCTTAATTTTTAGTTGTTCATGTTTGTTTTTCCTTCACTTGGTTAACATTGGGTGTTTGATGACTTTCTGCAGAACACCTACACACTATCTTGATTTTCCCATGTCTCATTAATGTACCCAACAAATATAGAATAGCTAAAATGAATTAAGATAATCATTTACACTTCAGAATAAATTTATATAAAAAGCCTGAAGTTTTTGAAGACACCTCATTTTAGGAAATATCAAACTGAATAAGAGGACATTTCATTTTCTTGCTTGATCTACAAATGCTGATTTCAGCTGAGGACAGAAGAGATGTGGTTATAATTTCATTACATATCTATCAGAAATAAAAATTATTGATGAAATGAAATATGTATGAAGTGAACACCTGACTGACAAATTGTATGAAATTCTGTGTTTTTCTTATGAAAAAAAAAATAAATTCATGGATAATTTTTGTCACTCTAAGAAAAGCAATCTCTCTCCACAGTATTTTGTACAACACACTGACAATGCATTTCAATGAATAAATTAAGTCAAGAACTTTACATATGTGTCAATCCTGCTTACTACATATTAAACTACTAAATGCTTCTCTTTATTCATTGGCTTCTTTCAGGGTGACCCTCAAAAATAATATGCACAGCCAGTTTTTTCCCACCTGTTCCACCTGTTTCCACCTTCTGCACCATTCTTCTCCAAGGCCTTGAAACCAATTATAAAAGAATTAGGCAAACTATAAACATAATCTAAAATCTGAAGTATTTGAGATACCTGAAGAACAGATGTGGAAGTGCACAGGATAATATAAAACAACCTTTAAATCCATCATTACATTTGCTCTGTAATTCTATAAAGATCCTTTCTGATAAATTGTGAAGACTGGTTAGAAATAGCTACATGTTGCAAATCATAGCTAATAGCTGGCAAAAAAAAAAAAAAAAACACAATAAATTGGAAGACCTAATGTTAAAATTACTGTTTGCACCAAGTATCATTTAGATGACTAGAGCAGAACATAGATTTGTGCACTTTGATTGGACTAATTATAATAAAAAGCATAGAGTATCCTGAAATTTTCTATTTTATTTATGGATCAATAAAAACTTATAGACACAATGCAGTAGTATGGGAGTGGAAACGTTTAAATAAAAGTTTATGCTTTCAGAGACATCAACATTAATTTAAATTGATTTTTTACTCAGTACCCAGTGGCAAATTTTAGTATTTTTGTTCTATAACAGATGAATGAAAATGTCAACATGTCTTTGTCCAACAACTTACAGTGATTAATGTAAAAAGTCACTAAAGCATGTTTTCTGTATATACCATAATAAGATTTTATTGAAAATAAAGTATAATTTGAATCAGTGACAATTTGAAAAGCAGAATTGAGTGAATTCAAAACCTGATGGCTTTTATTTCTAATGAGGTTATAAACTCCTCAAAAAGAAGCCATTAGAATACAGTTGCTCCTTGTAAACTAATAACTGAATTGACTCAATTGCCAAAGACACTCAAGATTGGCTTAACATATATTCTAAATGTATATAAACATACCAAATATGCTGTGCAAACAGTGATACATCAGTTTTCTTTTAGAGCAGGGGTTCTCAACCTTTTTTGTTCTACAGACTCCTTTGCCAGTCAGGTGAAATCCACGTATCCCTCACTTAGTCCATACTATACTGTATTATTTAATAAATATTTTACACCTGCACCAACACACCCCCCAGAAGAATAAAGCTCACGTCACGGACCACCTGAAATCTTTCCATGGGCCCCTTGAGAGTCCGTGGCCCCCTCGTTAAGAGCACTTGTTTTAGAGGAATATCCCTAATTTACATCTCTCATTTACTCCTCAGTGTCCTGTAATAACTCCTCTCCTCCCCCCACTGCTACAAAAACTACATTTCCCAAAGACTACAGATTTCCAGATATAACAGCTACTTAATCATAGGCATTGTCACTCTTTTCTCTTCCTCTAAACTCTAAACTCCCTCTTTTCTTGACTGCAGGAGACTATTCTGCTTGGATTTTTTTCTGCCTCTTTACTCCTTCTTAGTTTCTTTCATTCAAATCATGTTTTTTTTTTTTTTATTTGCCCTTTATATGTTGGTATTTCACAAGACTCTGTTTTGGGTCTTTTTATCTTCTTGATCCTTACATTATTTTTTAGAAATTCTCATTCTCATCCATGGCTTTATGCTATTGATTTCATAGTTTCTCTATTTTGCTTCACAATCGCCTATTCAACTTATCATCAGATATTTCTACTTGGAAATCCTATAAGTCCTGTAAACTCAGCACATCCAAAACTAAACTCTTTATCTTTACCTCTAAACCATATTTTTTCTGTATTAACTTCTTAGTTAACCCCATGCATTTATACAGGTAAAAAAAAAAAGACTAAAAATCATCACTACCAATTTTACCAATGTTACGTACAGGTTTTTGTTTGTTTGTTTGTCTGTTTTTTTTAGAAGGCACTGGGAACTAAACCCAGGGCCTCCCATGTGGGAGGGAGGTGCCCAATCACTAGGGCCACATCTGCTCCCTCATAGGTTTTTGTAAAATCTTGCTATATAAATCTCCTGTACATCTCTTAAATCTCTTCACAGTTCTACATTTCCATCAACATTATGAAATTCAGAATGCCATAACATTTAATGGACTATTTCAATGGTTTATTCACTGGTTTCTCTGCCTCTAGACTTCATATATATATATTCTAGTCTTCCTTTTTAAATCTACTTCCATCATGAATGAGAATAATGTAACAAATACAAATTGCACTATTATATATATAATAATAATTAAAAAGTGTTAAAAAGTACTAATGGTATTGTGTATAATACCGTGTGTATGTGTGTGTGTGTGTGTGTGCATGTGTAAATTCATTCTCTGTTTAAATTATTTCAGTATTTCCTTATCAGTATTCCATCTGCTGGACAGAAAAGGTAAAGAGATGCATATGAATCACCTGATGAACTATTTAAAACTGTACATCACCTTCTAAGATTCTGATGTGTAGCCTCCACCATTAAGAATCATCCCGAGACAGCTGCTGTTTCTAACAAGAGAGTATCAAATGCTTAGCTGTGTTAAAACATGCACACACAAAAATACCAGAACAAAAAAAAAAAAAAAGAAAGAAAGAAAGAAAGAAAAGGAGGAGAATCTCACTGGATAGGAAACACACTTTTCATCATGGCAAATGAGACCCTCTGCAGTTTGGTTACTCTCCACCTCTCCAACCTTATCTTTTCCTATTTAACTTAGGTATCTCTTGCTAAAGGAAGTTTTCCTGAGCCTCCCATTCCCATCTAGACAAGGATGAATTGGGCAATTCTCTTTTGTCCACTCATAGCACCCTATATTTACCTATAATATTTCACTTACCAGATTGTATCACAGGTATTTTATTTTTCTAGCCTGCCCCCCCACCCAACTATAGCCCAAAATCTTTAAAGGCAAAAATCTTTCCAACTTTCTACCTATATCACCAGGTCTCTAGGTTCTGGATAAATGCATGTTATATTAAAATATTAGAAACCTACACTGAAAATACATTAACTTACAGATTTTGCAGGAAAAAATAAAGTGTCTAATATGGTCTTATGTTGTAAGTTCTTTGTATTCAAGGCACTATAAGGACTTTGAAACTGCAAGGGTTTTAAAAGTTAAAATCTTTCTCTTTTATTTTCTGTTAGGACATTGCATTAGCTTTATCAATTCTTGGCACCTAATATTTTCTTCCCTTATGAAGGGAATCTGTCTGGCAGCAAATGTCTTGGGAAGAGTAATAGACTTAAAGGTGAAAGTTTAACCCTGAAATATAAGATGCAAGAAACATATATTTGGGAAGAACACTCAGTGATTCATGCCAAGATTATTAAGGAAGAGGTCTGGATGTGGGAGGCCAATAAAACATATCCCTAAGGACTTCATTTGACTATCTATAGAAAGGAAAAGATGATTTTATTTGTGATGTTTCTATGTCAGGCTGTAACAGATTTAAATGACAAAGTACTATCATATTATATTCTCTGGAGATATAGTATTTATATAAATACCCAGCATCCCCACACCAGAAAAAGCTATTTGAAAATTCAGGAGGTCCTCTGTTAATGGTCTATAATGACAAATGTGAGCCACACCTTTATTAACAAAGTAATTTCTTTTCTTTTTTCTAATGTTTTTCCTTCTTTAACGATTCGAATTTAGATAATATCCACATTTGCTGTAAAATTTAAAAAAAGTAACATTGATTTTCCATCAATTGTCTTTCTTGCTTCAGAAAATCACAGCATGCAGTAAAAGATTAAATAGCTCATTCTTCTTTCTTCTCAGCCTTCAAAGGATCAGTTGGTTTCCTCTTCAAGCTCAAGTTTATACAAAGTATATTTAATTGCCTGTCACTCCAATTGGGAAATGTTTCAAATATGGATTGCTATTTAAAACAGTTTAAAGTTCATATTTGTCACATTTCCATGTTCAATTAAATATAAATCCACTGCAGAGAATAAATTATCAGATTCAGAAAACATGATGTTTAGCCAAGATTTAGGAAGTTGAAGTTCTAATAAGCCAAGTTCTCTTTGAATAATGATTATTGCCTACATTGGTCAAAAATGTCCCAAAGTGACACTTACATAGCAGGCTAAGGACAAATTCTTGGGAAATAAACAGAGATATTTTTTCTTATGAAATAACTGGGCAGTCTTCAAAAGAATGATGTTTCTAATTTTGTTTTCAGACATTTAACCCATATGATTGCCAACTTTCTTCTGTCACATACCCAGGGACATACCTCAGTGTGCCTTTAGAAGGTAGCATTGTAGCTACAGAACTATAAAAGAGACTTGACACCGAGAGGACGCCACACCCCATCTCTTGTAATCACACTTCCCAGGTACTTTCAGCAGCTGAACAGACATTATAGCTGATTGCATTGATATGAAGACAGCACTTTATGTCTGTGTCCACCAATAACTTTGAAATGAATTGGCAGTGCATCTGGAACGGATGATAAATATAACAAGAAAGGCTAAATCAAAAACTGCAATGCAGAGGAGAAACTCTACAACATTCAACCATTTGCATGATTGAAGAGCCTCGAAAAAAACAACAGGGAGAAAAAGCACAAAGCAAAATAAATAGTCTTATAGAGTTGATGAACCTAATCCAATAAGGCACCATCCTACTGCAATTATAATCCCAGTTACTGTATTATATCTATTAAATGTATTAAGGATTTATATATATAATGTATATTATTAATATATTATTATATATTAATATATATATATAATGTAATATATTTTAGTAAATATATTATGAAGTTTGAAGGAAATGCATACATATTTTTTTTCCAAATTCAGAATCAGAGGGGAGATGAGTGCAACAGATTATATGAAAAGAAAAATATTACTTGTTTGTGCAAATGTTATATATATAAAAGAAAAAGTAATGTGTGAATAAGTATAACATGGAAAACTTTCTTCATTCTAATAGTCCTAGGCTTCTTTTTTAGTCCCCTAAACCTGCTTTTGAAAATTATCAAAGGAAAAGTCCTTTAGATTTCCCCTGAAGATAGAGAAAGAGAATGGTGACTTATAGTTTTTCTGCTTCTTCCGTCATCTCTGATCTTCCTCCTCACCCTGAGCAGTGCCTTGTCAGGGCAGGAGCGTGGAATCTGTCTCTTGCTGGACTTTGGACTCTCAGATCCTCAGTTTCCTCAGCTCTGAGAAGAGAATTATAAGACCTACCTCACAGAATTTCACGAGGATTAAATTAGGTTATGGTTTAAAAAAAAATAGTCCTATACAGAGAGTGACACATAAGAGAATTTCCACAAAAGCTATTTTCCTTCTATCTTTTCTTCCAATACCCCAGTAAGACTTTAATATCTTCCAAGAATCTCAGTCTCAGGTTAGCACTACAAAACAAGCCTTAGAAGGGAATCAGAGGTAAAATGTCTGTTTCCTATAATTTCTACATAATGACTATACTTATAAGTCTTGCAAAAAAGAAGCATGCTCTAACAAGTATAAAGGATGTTAATGGATGTGGACTATTTCAAGTATGAAAATGACTTACATTTAATTAATAAAGTACCTCCTCTCCTCCGGCCCTGTCCCCTATATACTCTACTCCACCTCTGGTCTATATTTTTATCATCTACTTTCCCATTTGAGATAGGGAAGCACAGCAACTAGGAAGCAAAAGATGCAAAGGTTTATTTCTCCACTTCCCCTTGTAAAGTGTGGCCATTTTAACAGCTGCTACAGACATCTTATTGTTTAATTTTGTTGCATGTGTGGGAGTAGAGATAATTGAGGGGAGAAGGTTTATTTTAGTTAATTTTTTATTTTTAAAGAAGGATTCGATTATATAAATGTTACTTAAAAAATATAAGGGATTCCCATATGCCCCACTCCCTCCCATTCCCACACTTTCCCACATTAACAACATCCCTCATTAGTGTGGTGCATTTGTTACAATTGATGAACACATACTGAAGCATTGCTACAATCCTTGGATTACAGTTTACATTATAGTTTACACTCTACCCCACACAATGTTGTAGATTATGACAAAATATACAATGGTCTGTATCCATCACTGCAATGTCATGCAGGACCAATCCAATGTCCTAAAAATGCCCCCATATTACATATATTCTTCCCTCTCCCATCCCTCAGAACCTCTGGTGGCCACTGTTTTTATGTCAATAATAAAAGTTCTTCATTGCTGGAATAATAATAAGTCTATAGTAGAATAATAATAAGTCTACTTTAGTCCATTGTTTAT